>VNKF01003146.1:76252-118568 GCA_008044355.1 Drosophila lacteicornis
AACAAAAAAAAAAAAAAAAAAAAAAACGGGGAAAAAATAAAGAAAATGAAGAGGAGTGAGCTTGGAAAATGAGAGGACAACAAAGGCAAAGCCAACTCGGGATTGCATTCGCATTCGCGTTTTTGTTTGAAAGAGCTACCAAGAACAACAAAAACAGGCTGTGAAGGGGAGGGGAGGGGGGATGGGAGGGGGGGAGGAAAAGATGGGCAAAAACCAAGGGAGCGGGGAGCGGGGAGCGGGGAGCGGCGAGGGGGGGCGGAGAATAATGCAAACAACCCAGTGAAAAGTTAGAGAAGTCATTGAATGTCAGCCATGCAAGAAGCGAGAAGAGACGAGCGAGGAGTGAAGGGAGGTGTGGTGGTGCGGGGACAGGTGGAAAAGTTGCACTCTCCACTGGCCAGGTTTTCCATTGGCATCCCCCCCCCCCTCTCTCCCCCTTGCACACACACACACACACACATACTCGTTTCGCCGGCTTAATGATTCTTTTATTCATTATTTCTCCTTTCTTACACTCGGCACTGTCTCACACTCTTAGTTTTTTTCCAACACGGCAAGAAAAATAGGGGCTAAATGGGAGAATCTGAGAAAATAGGTACAACTTTTTCGTTTTCCTTAAATCAGTCCCACATAATCGGTTTTTTGTTGTTATTATATTTATTTTTTAAATATTTATATTTATATGTATTTATTTATTTATTATTACTTTGTCTTGAATTTGTAAATGTTAATATTCTCTATAATTTTCTGTTTCTGATATTGCCACTGATTTGCCACCGATCGGAATAATAACCGTAATTACCTAAATCAATTCTTTATTGACAAAATCAAAAGCCGAACTATTTTTTTAAAGTGGTTACTATTGTTCGAGAATCAGGAACCAATGCAAAATCCAGACAAATATAGTCTTCAATTAATATTACAATTTATTTACATATTTTTTGAGAATGTGGAAAGATGTCTAAACCATTTTGAAATGAAATAAACTAATATTAAACACATAAACGAATTATATTAAGCTTAGTTAACACCAGTTCCCGTTGGGAATCCGAAAGCAATGCAAGTGGTTCTTACTTCGAGGCTGAGGATGTTCTTGCCACTTCCCGGACTTTGATCTGTTCTAAAAATATAAGTTAAAGTGCTAAAAAAAATATTAAAAATTTCCCACTAACGAAAACATTTTTTAAAATTTAACTAATTTATTTTCTGCTCAATAGCTAAAGTCCTGCATCCTTTTCCTTCGCAGTGCATGCGTGCGTGTCTGTGTGTGGACAGTGGCGCAAAGTTAGCCAGCGCTGGCGGCGGCGGTGAAATGTCCGGGGGGTGCATCCCATGGGCGGCTGGGGCCAGGACTCCCCACAGGACAGCCCCCAGCCCTACTCCGTGCTCCTCCTCCCCCTGCCGGCGGAGCTGCGCTTTGGGGCTCTTATTAACGAACCAGCGAGTGCGCGAGCGAGCGTGCCTTGTGTCCTGTGTGTCCTGTGTGTGTCCTGTGTGTGTCCTGCCGTGTGTCCACACACTCGCACGGGCCACTATGTGTGTGCTTTGTGAGTCAGTGTGTGTGCGTGTGTGTGTGTGTAAAGACAATGTGCACTTGCACTCCACACACGCACACACTGGCGCAGACACCGCACGAAATTCGCTCGCACCAAAAAGGATGCATTGAAAGGACCTCGACCATCCGCTCTGGCGCTCTTTCCCGCTCCCCTTGCGACACCACAAAGGTTCATGGACAGTATGAGAGTCCTTAGCCGGCACAAAAGAAAGGCTTAAGTTTCCATTTGGTCTCTAGAGCATATCCAGCGACCAGGACACTCGCTCACATGCACATGCACGGATGCGATGGTACATAATGTGCCCATGTGCCGTCCTGGGTGGGTGTCCTGCCAGGATGCGGAAAGCGGAAGGCGGATGGCGGATGGCTGCGGAATGCGGAATGCGGGATGAAGCCGCTTCCCATTGCCCAGTATAGGAAGGAGCCGCAGTCAGCGACTCTCCACATCCACATCCACATCCACAGTCAGACTCAGACTCAGATTCGGATTCAGTTTCGGTTTTCGTTCTCGTTTTCGGTTGCCGTCTTCCTTGTGGCGGCAATGCGCGTGCATCCTTTACGGTTTGTCCCCAATACCCTTACATTTTGGCCATATTAGTTGCCACAAAATGGGGTAAAAACACATACTTCTTGAAAAGAGTTATCGAGATAATAAAAAGGATTTTTAATAAATTTAAAATAACAGGTTGAACATAGTTTTTGATTACATAAAACGTGAAAGTTTGGGACAAAAGCTAAACAGAGAAAATATTTAAGGAAAAATGGATTTAAAGTAAGAAAATACGTACTCAAATTGAGAATAGTACGTATTTAAGAATGCTTTTTGCTTTTTTTAAATATATAAGTAGTTGATGGGCTTAATATTAGTATATTTTATTTCAAAATGTTTAAGGAAAAATGGATTTAAAGTAAGAAAATCCGTACTCAAATTGGGAATAGTACGTACTTGAGAATGCTTTTTGCTTTTTTAAATTAGTTAGTTTATGTGCTGGATATTAGTTTATTTTATTTCAAAATGGTTTAAAAAACTCTTCAAATTCGCAAATATATGTAATTAAATTGTAATATTAATTGGAGACTGTATGTGTCTGGATTTTGCTTTGCTTTCTGATGCTCGAACAATATTAACCACTTTAAAAAATTAGTTTGGCTTTGATTTTGCGCATAAAGAATTTATTTAGGTACTTATGGTTATTATTTCTAATTTAAACTAAAGTTACATTAAAAAAGTATTTAATTATAAGTAAGAAATAAGAAATTCATCAAATTTTCCATTTCAGGATACTCTGTCGTAGCTGCTTTCAATTTGGACCGGCGAATATGAATGTGCTCTTCCTTTCGGAGCCATAGACATTTGTTCTTTGACTTTCCTATGCTTTCCGGGGTTAGACACTCACTCACAGGACTCGCAGGACTCACACCCCCCAATTTTTGGCCTGACCAAAGCCAGAGTCAGAGTCAGAGCCAGTGCTCTGTAGGATTCGCGTCTGTGCGCGAAGTTTGTGGTATCCATTCCATTGGCATTGGGGAAGCCAGAGACGGGGACGGAGAGCGGGCGGCATTTTATTGTTTTGTTATAAAAACATAAAACAAGAAGGAAAGCTGACAAAAAATATATTTAAATGATAAAAAAGGCAAGAAAGTTGTGGATCTGGTGAAGATCTCTTTCGGGGAACTCTCTGGGTCGCCGCCATGTTTGCTTAACGCTGCCCACACCCAGAGTCCTCGGTCCCCGGGTCCTTTTTCCTTGGCAGTCCTTTTGCCGTTACACGGACGAACTTCCGGTGGGTGGTTTGGCAAGGCCTTGCTGTGGGCTGTGGGCTGTGGGCTGTGGCAGCCATTCCACGGCCATGGCTTTCAATTAAAACATCACCCGGGCGGTCGGGCGACCCCTTTGAAATTATTCAAGTGGTCAGATGGTGTTGTTCATTATTTCTGTAGTTGTTCTTGTAATTGTGCACACTCGAACGGGGTTGAAATGCACACAAGCACACACGCCACATATATATATACGCATATCCTGGCAGACTCTCCTCCGGCCTCCGGTTACCCGGTTACAGGCACAGATACTGGCTACATCCGCCGCTCACATTGGTAGCAGTCGCACTCGCACTCGCACTCGCAGTCGCTTCAATTCGAACATAATAAATTAATTTATCATCGGAAAAGAATCTCTGCCAGCTAACTGTAAAAGTTTCACCCCTTACAAGGAGTGTGTGTGTGTGTGTGGCTGCCAACCGTTATATATCACACACACAGAGAGGCGGCAGGCGCGCACACACTTGAATTGGTCGCCTACACATCCTTCCCAGATCCTGTCTCCCTTCCGCCCTGCCACCGCCTAGAAATTAAAGCCACAGACCGAATCGCAGTCCTTGTATTCGCACGAGGAGAGAGCAGCAAGGACCAAAGGACCAAAGGACGAGTGGCCCATGCAAATGGAGAATGAATAATGCTCGCCAAGTGGGGTCCACATACATTCGGCAGCGCCATGTTATTAATTGCCCACCTTCAGGCCGCGGCACGCCGCTCATCCCGAATCCCGCCCAGAAAGCACTCCAACTGAAACGATTTCAACTGAAGCATATATCTATTGTATTATTAAATAATCTATTTTTCAGCAGTACAAACTGATCAAATTCATGATTTGAAACACCAGGCGCACAGAAGGTACTTGAAATGAGAAGCGATATTACCTGATACCCCGATCCAATTGGTCATTTGACCACAGAAACTTTTTAAAATAAAAACCCAAAATCGAGGCAGGCAAAACTTTTTTTGTTGAAGTATATTTTTGTATTCCAAATTATAAATACAATCCAAAATTATTTAAAGCCCCAGCTCCTCGGGGAACTAGGAATTACGCCTGGTGGCCACTCTTCGATCCTTGGAAGGTTGCTGGGTCCTACAGCGGATTTAGATATATCACTTTTAGTCAAGTCAGTCACTCCCCTCACATCGCTCAGTCGAATTTGGATGTTCGTTTCTCTCTGTAGGGTCTAGTTTCTTTTCTTTTATCATTTATATATCCAGTACTTGCTCCATCTGTAGATCTCCATATATACTTCTTGCATATATCTGCCCTGCCTTTAGCCGTATTTTTGGGATTTATCTTTATTATTATCGTAGGTCATCTTTTTTTCTCTTTTGATGGGAATATTTAGCTAAAGGAATTAATATTTTTTGGTAATATTTACCTTGTATACATTCTCAATGGCGTCATTAATTTGCGTTTCCAAACTGTGGCTTTTTCGTATTTCATTTATAATGTCAGTAGCTCTATATTTTCTGTGCCCCATAAGCCCCTGCCGTGTTTTTGGATTTTCTATTCTCTAAAAATTATTTAGTGCAAGGAAGTTATTTATATATAAATATATATACCTGTTGAGTGGTTTCTCTATGGCCTCCTTTCCATATATCAAGTCTGTGGTTTTTAAATATTTTGTTTTTCCAGTGAGTTTCCTAATCCTCAGTAAGTTCTTATTTCTTCAATATATATTCCGAGATGCTTTGATTGTGTAGTAATTCAATTTCACTTCTCTCCTGTCAACCGTTAGTTAATTTTAATTTGTTAATTTTTTTTATTAAAAGAAAATTACTTTTTTTTTAGTATACTTACCTTGAATTCGTCCAGAATGTCTCCATCCATTTGCGTTTCCAAATTTTGTTATCTGTGTGGGTTTTTTTCATATTTAAATTATAATGGCTCTGAGTGGATCTGTGTCCCCAATATAAGCGCGAGAGATGCCCCGTTTGTGTAGTTTTTTATTGTTCTTCGCTCCTGTAAACAGTTAATTTTTATTTGTTAATTCTGTTAGTAAAAGAAAGAGTTCCTTACTTTTTAGTATACTTACCAGTTTATATGGCTTCTTCTGTTCTCTATGGCGTACGTGTCTCTTTTCTATAATACTCAGTTCTTATATTTCCTTCTGATCTTTGGTGCCTGTAATATTTTTTGTTTTCTTAGTCGATCTTCTGTTTCCTCGTTTCCATTAGGCTCTCAGCCGTTTCTTAAATGTTTCGTTTCCTCAGCGAGAGTCCTTAATTAAATTAAATTAATTTAAGAAAATTACCATTTATCAGTCTACTTACAGCATAGATTTATTTACTGTGTCGTTTCTATTATTTCGGCTTCGTCAGAGTTCTTCAAAATCCAGAGTTTGTCTTTGATATTTGCTTTTTATTAAGAGAAATAATTACTTTTTGTATATATTTACCTGTTTCCGTTTCCATATCAATATTCAATGTCCTCTGTTTCTCTTTATTATAATAAAATCACACTTACACTTTGCTTAAGCCTAAATTTACTTAATCCTAATAGCAAACTAAATACAAATTGTGTAAAATTGTTGACCGAATTTTTTGTTGAAAATAAAAATATGAAATATATTTTATTTTTTCTAGGAGATGTTGCCGGTTTGAGGTGTTCGTTGAAACTGAATTCTGAACGGGGCTCGTCGAGCCAAGCCACATGACAGACACGGCAAATCGGAGTCAAGGCTGACTAGATCGCCAAAATGTATTTTCTGCAGCCTACTCGGACCTTGAGAGTTTTCTTTGTAATATCAAACCAATAGTATTAAAGTTTTAATAATTATAATAATTAATTATTAAATTTGTAATAAGAAATTACATTATTCTTGAACTTAAAATTGTCTTATTTATTTCCCCCTAAAATACTTTGTTTCCATAAAATTTCTTAATATACATAACCCCACAAAGCGTATAGAATCTTTATAAAAATATCCTTAATATTCTTAATATTCTTTCTAGAATCGCGACCCAAATTTCACCAGTGTATGGCCTGAGTGCATGATCACAAAATTTGATATCAGAAACTTTTCAAGTTGTAGGTGCCATCGTCACTTTTATCTCACCTAGTTAAAAGGTGTTTTTGTTTGATAACAGTTAAAGCCGCTGTCATGAGTTTCCGCAGTACAAATTTACCATTTGCATGATTTCAGACACCAGGCGCGCAGAAAGCAGCAGCAGGCCGATTATCCATTTATTATTACAGTTTATAACAGCGTGGCGCACGGCCACCAGTGCTGGCAAATTGTAAATGCATAGCTAAATCTAGCTTTTTTAGCGGGAAATAGCTATTTTTTTATTCATAGCCATTTGTTATTCTATGTAAAACAAAAGTTAGCTATTTCTTTTTGTCATATCTATCAATTTCATTTCTTGCACCACGCATGGTTGCATTTTGCGATGCCGCGATCCTATTGGTCTTCTAACCAAAAGGAAGCCATAATTGTTTTAAGGAACAGTTACTCTAGGACAGCACATTTTTATAACAGTTTTCAGCAGCGATCGATGCAGAGCATCGTCGCCCTACTAAGTTCTGCTCGCCTGTTACTCGAAATGAGGAAGCGGGCAATTTGCTCGGTGATTTCAGGAACTTGGAAAGTAAAAATGTTGTTGTAGGCGACAACAAGGCCGCTGTCATGAGTTTCCGCAGTACAAATTTACCATTTGCATGATTTCAGACACCAGGCGCACAGAAGGCAGCAGCAGGCCGATCATCCATTTATTAGTACAGTTTATAACAGCGTGGCGCACGACCACCAGTGCTGGCAATTTGTAAATGCATAGCCAAATCTAGCTTTTTTTAGCGGGAAATAGCCATTTTTTTAATCATAGCCATTTGTTATTCTATGTAAAACAAAATGTAGCTATTTATTTTTCTCATATCTATCATTCTCATTTCTTCCACACACGCAGGGTTGCATTTTGGGATGCCGCGATCCTATTGGTCGTTTAACCAAAAGGAAGCCATCATCGTTATAAGGAACAGTTACTTTAAGACAGCACATTTTTATAACAGTTTCCAGCAACGATCATTGCAGCGCATCGTTGGTCTACTGCTTGCTGTTTGCCTGGTACTTGAAATGGAAAAACGAACCATTTGTTTGGCGATTTCATGAGCCAGCGTAATAAAATTGTTGTTGTAGGCGACAACAAGGCCGCTGTCATGAGTTTCCGCAGTGCAAATTTACCAAGTACATGATTTCAGACACCAGGCGCGCAGAAAGCAGCAGCAGGCCGATTATCCATTTATTATTACAGTTTATAACAGCTTTGGGCACGGCCACCAGTGCTGGCAAATTGTAAATGAATAGCTAAATCTAGCCTTTTCTAGCGGGAAATAGCCATTTTTTTAATCATAGCCATTTATTATGCTATGTAAACCAAAAGTTGGCTATTTTTTTTCTCATATCTATCATTATCATTTCTTGCACACGCAAATGCTATACTAACTGTAAGTCTCTCCCTCTAAACACGCCATCCGCAATTCCAATGACGTCAGCGCACAGATCAGAGAATCGTTGCTCTGCCGCTTGCTGTGCGCCTGGTACTTGAAATGGAGAAACGAACTATTTGTTCGGCGATTTCATGAAATTAGAAGTGGAAAATGGTTGTTGTAAACAACAACAAGGTCGCAGTAATGAGTTTTCGCAGTACAAATTTATCAAGAGAATGATTTCAGACACCAGGCGCACAGAAGGCAGCAGAAGGCCGATAGTCGTTGTGCTAAAATCTCTCTCTCTCTTAGTAGCGGATGGTGAAAGAGAGAACAACCAAAAAGAAGCCATCATTGTTTTAAAGAACAGTTAGCTTAAGACAGCACATTTGTATAACAGTTTAAGTTTGTTCTCAGCACTTTTTTATAACAGTTTTCAGCAGCGATCAATCGTCGCCCTACTGAGTTCTGTTCGCCTGTTACTCGAAATGGAAAAAGCGGCTATTTGCTCGGTGATTTCATGAATTTGGGAAGTAAAAATGTTGTTGTAGGCAAAAACAACAAAACAACGGATTTTATTAACAAGAAAAAAATATTAATAAATTATTAATAATATATTTATTATATTTACTTTTAAGAATGTTCTTGTAATAATACTTGCCAACTTCTTTCCTCGTTTCCCTTTACTCAAATTTAATAGTACTTACCTTTTGGCTTCAAGGCAAAAACCCGCCCCGCCAGGACCTTTGCCGATGTCCGTTTGCAACCTCGGCAGCCTCTGTCAGGAGCGCCGTCGAACATGCTCGACCGCGGCGGCTCGAACTGGTCAGTGGACTGCGTGGCTGCGAGGCGGGTGGGAGTGGGCGGTGGGCAAGGTCGCTGGCTGCGACGCTGGCCGAGACAGCGCTGCCGGCAGCGTGGCATGTGTGAGGTTCGGCTGGCAGGATGTGTGGCTGTGTGGATATGTGGATGTGTGCCAGATGCCAATTGAAGTTTCCGCACATGACAATTGGGGGGCGGCCAGTGGCGCTGGATTGGTCAACTCGGGCTCGCTCCTGGCCGAGTGGTCACCCGGGGTTGGCCTTTGCCTCTCTCGACAGAGAGAGAGAGGGAGAGAGCGGAGAGTGCGAGTGAGAGTAGAAATCGCATCCCTCTTTCTTGCCTCTAGGGTGGCGCCACCTGGCGTTCCCTAAAAAGTAGGCAACGCATTTTGCCGTCACGATCGGTTCCCTCGTTCGGTTTCCATTTATGCGCTGCCTACTTTTAGGCGGCCCTGTAAGTTGCTATAAAAAATCCATCCCCTATTCCTCTCCTCCTATTTTGATGGCAAATAAAAGGCCAATAAAAGGCGCAGGGTTACAGTTTTCGCAATTGTATTTTTGTTTGTTTTTCGTATTTTTGTAACACAGACAACTATCCTTTAATTATTAATTTTTAAATTTGTTCTTTTGTTTTCGGTTTGCTTTTGTTTTTGGGCTTTCGATTTGTGTTTCTTTTCGTATTCATTATTGTTACTTTCAAAAAATTACACACACTTGAAAAATATTTGTTTTTTTTTGCTGGCTTCTCTTATAAATGTGGAATCCAAGCCTTATACTTTATACTTTATTCCTCTTCTTCCGTGTCACCCCTCTCCCATGCTATTGCTCTCGGCCAAGTGAGACAGCAACAACTTGCTTGATTTGTTGTTGTTTTTGTTAGTATAAAGTTTCCTTTTGTTTTTATAGCTACAATTAATTTTCTAAGATTTAATGATAGTTTTAGTTTGCTTGCTGGCTATGTTTCATTTCGTTTCGTTTCGGTTTCGGTTTCCGTTTCCGTTTCCGTTTCATCCCGCTGTTCATCTGTTTCTGCTTTGTAAATAAAAAATAAATAAGAAATAAGCGCAATAATATTCCATAAAATAAAACATAACTCGTGTGGTTGATATATTTTTTTTTGTAATTTTTATGGGCTTTTGTTTATTCAGTTTTTGTTGCTTCATATACGTACTATATGTGTATATATAGGTGTGTGTATAGCTTGTCGGGGTCTCGAAACACAATGCTTAGTAGAACCTCTTAGTAGAACTTCTTAAATTTAGTACATCTCGAATTCCACGTAAATTATGCACGGTAAACTTCGTCGATAATCGGACTAAATCGCCGGTGCTAATGCGACTATTCCGGAATAATTATCTATTATCTATTATCATTCGGGAAAAATCGCAGCAGCAGGGGGATTTCCTCAACTTCTTGGTGGGATCAAAGGTTGCGGGGAGTGGGAGGTGGGAGGTGGGAGGGGGGAATGTGTGTACAAAAAACAAACAAAGTTTAAACTAATGTCCAATTTGTGTGTAATTTTGCTCACTACAAAGAATTTGGTATTTTTCACTAAAAAACAAACAATTAAATATTAATCATTAATCAAAATTTGGATCGCAATAATCTTTTTTGTTTAGGTTTTTAGGTTTCAATCAAATAACGAAAATCAACAGCAAAAAAACAATTCAGTAAAAAAATGCTCTCTCTTAAGGTCCGATTCTCTGGGTCTCTGTCCTGTCTTCTTTCGGTTGCCTCTGTCTTTTATATTTTTTTTTTTAGCAAGAAAACAAATTTTGTTCTCAGTTCTTCAGTCTTCTAAATCTAGTTTTGTTTGTTTGTTGTTGTTTCGGTATTTTCTCGTTAATTGCTTTCTCTCTGTGTATTTTCTCTTTCACTTGAAGTTTTACGTACAAATTTGCATCTCTTCCTCTGTAATTCTCTCGTTTTCGCCAATTTTTTCATCATTTCACTTTCGCTTTCTTTTTGCATTCTCGGCTTACGTCTAAAATTGTTAAAAAAAAATTTGTGTTTTACATTTATATATTTATTTATGTATGTAAAAAAATTTGATTATTTTTCGTTTTCGCTTTAAATTACATTTAATAATAGAATTATGTCTAGGCAAAAAAAAGGAAGAGTAATAATAATGATAATAGGGGGGAAACGAGGAGAGTGAAACTGATAAATATAGGGGCTATATACGCGTACGATAATTAGAGCTTAGGGGATTTTTACAAGTGTTCGTCTTTAGTGCTAGGGTTTTAGATTTTCTAAACAAATGTACATCGATGAAAAAAATATTCATTCACTCGCTCGCGCTCTCGCTCTCACATATACATAATATTCATATATATCCATATATATATATAGTGTAATTAAGTTTAGAGTATGATTTTTGCTTATTTTTGTGGCTCGCTGGGAGCTGAATTTTTTGTTTAGATATTTTTCTTTAATGTTAATTACTTGATGTAGTCGTAGTTGGTTTTGCTTTTAGTTTCTCTCATTCGCTTAGGCCTAGAAAATACACTGGAAAACGTGTGTCCGATTATTCGTTACGTATTATTCCTACATACATATATATATATATATCTATATTCTATGTTTAAATATAAATTACAAGCACGAAAAAAAATGGGGTGTGTGTGATGTGTGGGTCTCTTTTCAAGGGGTGGTTTTTCCTCCGGGGGAACCGGGAAGTTTTCATATCTCAAAAAACAAAATACAAAATACAAAATACAAAATACGAAAAAAAAGGTGTTTGAATCTTTAAAATTATATTACATAACGGTTATTGCTTTGGTATTAAATGCCTCTGGTCGTGGTTTGTCGCCTGGAAGGAGCTGGAGCTGGAGCGGGGCCGAAACTTTTTCACAAAAAGTCCTATTTACAGGGGTCCTATATCTCTTTTTTTTTTGTATCTTTAGAAGATGCGCGACATGATGCGACTGCGACTGGTCGACTGCGGATGGGGATGCGGCGGCTGCTGCTGCTGCAGCTGCTGCTGCGGGGGCGGTGGCGGCGCCAGGGGTATGGGGAATCCGCCAAAGAGTCATGCCTCCTCCTTCAGCGAGATGGCGTGGACGCCGGTAATGCTGGAGGAGGCGTTCGAGTCGTTGTCGCCGGACACGCTGCCCGGCAGCGACAGGTTGTGGCCGCCGACGCTGAACTGCGGCGGGTAGCCCACCACGCCCATGGGCGACAGTTGCTGCTGCTGCTGGGGATTCATCGACTGCTGCTGCTGCTGCTGCTGGCTGTGCTGCGACTGGACCTGGACCTGCACCTGCTGCTGCTGCTGCTGGGCCTGGGCCTGGGCCTGCGCCGCCGCCTGGAGCTGCTGGGCCGCCGCCTGGGCTGCCTGCGCCGCGGCCACGGCATTGGCAGCGGCCGCCGCCTTGCCCTGATTGACCACGCACTTCCGCATGTGCTTCTCCAGCGTCGAGGGGACGCTGAAGGGCATGTCGCAGAAGCGGCAGCGGTACACATCCTTCCCGGTCCGGCCGTGCGTCTTCATGTGCCGCGTCAGCTTGGAGCTCTGGGCGCAGGCGTAGGAGCAGAGCTCGCACTTGTACGGCTTCTCGCCGGTGTGGCTGCGCCGGTGCACGGTGAGATTGGAGCAGTTCTTGAACACCTTGCCGCAGAACTCGCAGGTGTCGTTCCTCTGCCGGCTCTCCTTCTTCAGCAGCGGTCCCTGGATGAGCGAGTTGGCCCCGCCCAGCCCCAGGGGCTTCAGCTTGAGGTTCTCGAACAGAGCCTCGTTGCGGTGCAGGGCCTGCGACATGCCCCACCAGTCGCCGCCGTCCATCTTCATGCGCTTGCTCAGCTCGAAGGGATTGGGGAAGGGGTTGAAGAGCGGCACCTGCGACGGAGCGCCGCCGGCCTCCTGCGACGCCTGCTGGAACATGTTGCAGTTCTTGGCGAACTCGTCGCGCAGCCTCAGAGCGGCCACCGGCAGGCCATTGAGCTTGTCCTGCCCTCCGCCGGCACCGCCACGGTTGTTGTTGTCCGCGGCGGCAGCGGCAGCGGCGGCGGCTGCAGCGGCGGCAGCGGCCTCCTTGCGGCCAGACTCCTGGAGCGCCTGCTTGTAGGCCTCGCTGTACTGGGCAATGTTGGACAGGCCGAACTTGTCCATGAGCTCGCCGACGAGGGAGGTGGCGCCGGAGCTGGTGGTCTTGGGGCTCTGGCTCTTGCCGTCGATGCGGTTGCTCACGCTGAGGTCCTCGGCCTTGTAGTCCATGTCCTCGCACTCGTCCAGCTCGTCCTCGTCCTCCTCCTCGCCGTCGAGGTCGCCATCGTTGTCGTTGTCGGGATCATTGTCGCCGTCACCCATCTCCTCCTCGGACTCGTCGGGATTGGGGTCCTCGTCGTTGTCCGCCTCGTTCGTCTCGAGCGAATCGGCGCCGTCGTTGCTGCCGTCGTCCTGCTCGTCCGCCGGACTGCGGTGCACCCGCATGTGCTTCATCAGCTTCTGGATGTGCGAGCACTCGAAGTCGCAGGCAGTGCACTTGTAGGGCTTCTCGCCGGTGTGCGTCCGCTGGTGGATGATCAGGTTGTTCTCGAAGCGGAACTTCTTGTCGCAGTAGCCGCAGGCGAAGCACTGCATCGCCATCGGCTCCACCTGCTGCAGGAGCTGCTGCTGCGGCTGCTCCTGTCCGCTCGTCTTCGAGGGCGGCGTGCTGGCCGAGCGCGGGGTGCTGGCCAGGATCAGGCCCAGGCCGCCGTTCTCCGCCGCCCCAGCCACCTTCTCGGGCGGGGTCAGCGAGTGGGGGCGCGTCGGGTGGCCCCCGATGAGTTGCTGCGAGGGCGAGGGGCTCGCGAAGTGCGGCGATTGCTTCTGTCGGGGACTCGGCGAGCTCGAGTTAACAGTGCTGCCAGCTCCAGGGCTTGTTGTGCCCGCAAGCTGACGCAATCGCTGCGAGTAAAAATCCATCTGCTGCGGTTCCAGCTTCAGGGAGGCTCCACCAGCAGCTGCTCCTGCGGGTCCTGCTCCTGCGGGAGCCACACTGCCGCCCATCAGGCCGGGCGTGAGCTGCTGCTGCGGATTCGAGGGCAGCTGCGTCTGCTGCTGCTGCGCCTGCTGCTGCTGCTGCTGCGACTGTTGCACGCTCTGCGGCTGCTGCGCCTGCATCTGCTGCTGCTGCTGCTGCTGCTGGGAGCTCAGGGACACTGGGGGCAGGGCAGCCGGGGGCACGGATCCGCGCTGGCTGCCACTGCTGCTGGACGAGGGCGGACGCGGCTCCTGGACGACCTGCTGCTGTACTTGCTGCTGCACTGCGCCATTGAACTGCGCCTGGGCAGCGGCTGCGGCGGCGGCCAGGTTGAAGCCGTGATGCCGGAACTGCTCGCTGACCAGCTGCTCCATCCGGTAGTGGTCGGCGGGCGAGGGGCGGCCGAAGAGCGGGGCCACCGTAGGAACTACATTGCCGGGCAGCGGCATGCGCAGCAGCTGGAAGGGATTGGCGTGCATCGCCTCCGGCGGCGGCAGCAGCGGATGGTGCCTCATCCCGGCGGCCATGGCCGAGGCCAGGTTCTCGCGCTGCTGCTGCTGCACGCGCTGTGCCTGCTGCGCCTGCTGCTGCTGCTGCTGTGCCTGCTGCAGCTGCAACTGCTGCTGCGCCTGTTGCTGCGCCTGCTGCTGGGCCTGCTGCTGCTGCGGCGATCCTAAGCTGTTGCTGCTGCTGTTGCTACCGCCGCTGGTGTTGGCCAGCGAGTTGGAGCAGGCAGAGCTCACGGAGCTGGAGAGGATGGCCGCCGCTGCGGCCGGACTGCTCCGCTTGCCGGCGGAACTGGGACTCACCGCTCCCGGCTGTGGACTCGCCAGGCCAGAGGCGGCCGCTGCTGCTGCGGCGGCGGCGGCCAGGGCGAGGGCGCTGTTGTTGAGGGCCGCCGGGGTGGCCACCGTCAAGGTGGCACCGCCACCCGGGCTCTCCACGTAGATCTTGACGCCGTGCGAGTGCTGGACGTGCTGGATGAGGCGCCAGGCGGAGGTGTAACGGGTCTTGCACGTGGAGCAGGTGTAGTTGCTGGGCTCTGGAAGAAGATCAAGCCAAGGGAGGCATAAATTAGTAATTAATTAAGGTAAAAGCCGACTAAAATAATATGTATTTAAATGCCAGAATTAATTCGTTAATTATTTTATTACATTTTCTAAGATATATTACTATTTTCAGGGATTTAAAGCCTTTCATTGCTCATCTTAAATACATTAAAATATTAATTTAATAAGGAATTTACCTAATCTTAAACGATAATTGTTTTTTACTAATTCCTACATTTAATTTCTGGTAAAATAAATGTGCCAGAATTAATTAGTTAATTACTTTCATACATTTTCTAAAATATGTTGCACTTTTCGGGGATTTACAGTCCCTGAACTTGCTTTACTGCATTTTATTTTACTTCCTAAATACATTAAAATAATAATTGAATAAGGAATTGACCTTAACTATTTTTTACTAATTTCCTACATTTAATTTCTGGTTGAAATTAATCTTTTTATGCATGTTTTCCCGCTTGGCTCTCTGAATTTGGCAACTAAATGCTTTTCCAGGCCAAATACGAGCGCCAGAGGTTGCCTGGCAATTTCGTTATTAATTATTAATGAGCTTTTCGGGGGCACAGGATGTGTTAGCTAGGAGACAGGACAGGGATAGGCACGGGCAGTATTTATTTATTTATTGATTTTGCAGCGGTTGGCATGCCAAAATGCGCCAGGACACGCATTACACGCGGACGGAGATTGCCAATATTGCGAAGGATATTGCCCCGCGCACACACACAGAGCACACACAGGACACGCAGGACACACATGTGTGTCCTTTTTAGTTTGCTGGCCGTGTTGTTGCGGTTTTGTCGCGACATTTGTTAATTTGCCATGGCGGAAACGGAAGCCGCCAACCACCCATGTCCTGCGACACATGCCCTGCCCCGCTCCCCCTCCCCCGCCTAAGCAACAGATGTAAAATTGGAAAATTTATGAAAAATGTGCGGGACACTTTCGAAGATGTCTCGCACTTCGAATCGACGCAGTTTTTCGTATATTTATAATAAATAAAAATGGAAAGCGACCATAACGAGGGCCGGCCACATGTCGCCAAAGGACAACAAGGTGTTAATGCCTGGAAACTACTACGAATAAGGACAAGGAACTACCCCCGTGGGCATGACGACGTCCTCTGCATTTAAATGACGCCTTTAAAACGCACGAAATGAAATTTTCCCGAAAAAAATTGGAAATGGAAGCGAGGCGGACACGAGACAGGACACGCATTCTCCACACACTTTTCCTTTTTTTTCCCCCCCATTTAATATGGTATTCTTTTATGGCTTCGAGGATGCCAGGATGCGAGAGGGAACAGCTTCCGCGCGCGCTGTCAAAGGTGAGCCGTGTTTAACATGATTTCGCCGCGACCCTTTGGCCGGGATCAAGGATCGGATCGGAGACCGGAGACCGGAGATCGGAGATCGGGGTAGCTCGGGACGACCCGCATGCCACAGGAAATGCAAATGAATCTGACAGATAATACGCTTGGCGATGAAGGGTTGCTTGCGCTCGTAAAAAAAGAGGTAAAAGTTGTCGAAAAACATCAGGCATTTATTATTGTCTGATCCTTGATCGCAGCTCGCGATGCGCACGCGCTTCACCATAATAATTATGTAGAAAAAAACAAACAAACAGGAACCGAGAACGAAAACGAAAACGAAACCGAAACCCCGTGAAAAGGATGCAAAAGGATGCTTTAGGGCGCGGGCTTGGCACGTTCTCGCGACTCAAACCCTGATTATGTCAGCTGTCGATTTTTTTGTAATATTTAAATATTTAAATAAGTAAGGGAAGAGGTAATTAATATTATTTATACACTTTCTAGCTTAACTTTTTTCTCTCTGTGCCTCGGCGGATGTGCGCTTGGCACGGCCGGAAACGGCAAATTGACCGCCAGGAAGTGCAGTTCGGCTCACAGTGCGTATGGGCAATGCCAGCGGGTGGCCGGAGCCAGAAAGGGTTGCCCGTAATGGGATAATTGTTGCAGCTAGCTCTCTGCCAACTGTCAGCATCCCCGAGAGCATTTGCATGGAGCATCCTTTTTTTGTCCCTGTGCCCGTCTAAGCTCTCTCTCCTTTTCCGTTTTTTAGGAAAAAGGACAAAGGACATCTAATCCTCCAGCAGGACGTGAAATTGCATGAGCCGAGGGCATTAGCCATTGATTTCGACCATTCGACCATTCGCTGGAGGATGCTGGGATGCTGGGATCCTGCCTGGCTTAGTGCCAGCATGAGTCAATAATTGAATGGCGAATTTGCGGTCTGAGCCTTAACCCTTCGTAACCTGTAAGCCGTAACCCTTAACCCACTCAGCCGTTGATGGTGTTTCATTGTCGCTGCGGTCGCGACACGCTGAGCCTCGAAATTGATAATTAACACTCGCCGCTGACAGGTGGGAAAAAGTTCGTGCACGGACAGGACACGTATGCGCTGCACTTACTATATGTGTATATTTTTGCAACAAATATCCATTTTGTTGACAGTTGTCGCCGCTTTTTTAATGTATATCCAGCTCGCTGCTGGAAGGCTGGGAAGGATGGCTGGTTGCCATGCCCACCATCTCCATATTTATAATTACCAAATGGACAACAATGGCCCGAAAAGACGGAGGGGAGTTGGGTTCGACAGCCGGCGGGGGTGAAGTAAAAACGGAAAAAAAGCAGCGCAAAACAATGCGTAATTAACGCAGATACTTCGTCTCTGTATCTGTATCTGTATCTGATTCTGTATCTGTATCTGTAGCTGTATCTGTATCTGTAGCTGGATGTATCTGCGACTTGTCAGTTGGCATTGTCAGAGTCAAACAACTTTTTTTGTTATTTTATTTTCCTTTATTTTTTCTCTCCTGTCAGTGACTTTTGTTGTTTTCTTGTCGCTGCTCGCTGTTCGTGTCAAAAGCGCAAAAGTTCAAGGGTTAAATTGGGCTCGTATGTCTCTTTAACCCCTGCCCCCGTCCCCCGAAACCCTCACACTGAACGAAAATCCAAGCTTCGCCTCAAGTTCTAGGGTAAAAAGACAAAGTCTGGTTTATTAAGCTATTTTTAATGTATTTTTTATTTTGAAAACTCCACTCTATGCTCACTTTTCTCTCTGTGTATTAATGGGTGAGGCTGCATTGGGATTTTAAGGCCTATTCGATGTTGCGAGTCAATCGCTTTGCGCTGACACGCGACCTTCGCCGCGCTTTACGCGTCCTCCTGTGTGTTTACCTGTGTGTGCTGTCTAATTGACCTTTGACCCGGCACCTTCTTCACCCCTCTCTGCTCTCTTTGCTCTCTCTGCCTGCCCCTACATGTCCTGGCACGTGTCCAAGTCCATGTTTTTTCAACAAGAAAAATAAAGAAAGCCCTGGACATGTATTCATATAGAAAATCTCCAACTGACCCCCGGTCCTTTGCCTGTGTTTTTATCGCTTTTGTGCGTGTGTCAAGTCCAGTGCGATGTCCTTTGTCCAGTCAAGTGGCCCCTGCCCCTTTCCCCGTTTCTCAGCTTTTTCCACTCCTTTTTGCCGAGGACATTCCTTGGCTGTTTTTGAGGCATTCAAATTACCCTCGAGGGCAGCTTCAGCTTCAGCATCATGCTTTGTTGTCCTGCCTGCCTGCCTGCCTGGTTACCCTCGTTGCCATATCCTCCATACTGCCTCGTCGAGTCCTTTTTTATTGCTGTCTTTGGCTTTTCATCATCATTTTGCATTTGCATTGAAATGTCAAAGTCAAAGGCCAGGCAGGGGCTTCGATTGTCACGCTGTCCGAGTGTCCTTTTTTCGACAAAACGTCCGCGTCCGTGTCCTGCCACACACTGCAGTTATCAGCAGGGCTTTGAAGTCCTTGCCCGCAGTGTCCGCGCTTTTTCTACATTTTTATTTGGATTTTTTGTGTGGGATTTCCGGGAGACGGAGACGGAGACGGGAGTGAGGGTTCATAATGCAGCTGCAGCTTATCGCCGAGGGCCCGCGGCCCGATCAGCATTGCCGCGCACATATATATAGCCATAACCTTACATCAAACACATTTTTCAATTGTGGAGGGAATTTTAATTTTGCCACCCAAATATTTATGCCAGAGGGGGAGAGCGTAAAAAATAAGGATGTGGCTCTCACCTGTGTGGACTGTGTTTGCCTCGGCATCGACCAGCTCCATTTTGGGCCGCTTGGCAGCCGACTGTTCGCGCTGCTCCTCCTCGTCCTCCTGCTCCTGCTCTTGCTGCCGCTCCTCCTCGCAGGGCTCCTGCTTGACCTTGGCCGGATCCTGCTGCTGCTGCTGATCCTGCTGATCCTCCAGCTCGCAGCTACTGTCGCCGGTCGACTGGCGCTCGATGGCCGCTGGACTCGCGGGGGCGGCATTCGAGTCCAGTGTGGTGGCCGCCGTCTCGCTGTCCTTGGGCGTGGTATTGTCGTTTTCTGCACAAAAAAGAGGGGCCAGAGTTAGTTGAGGATCAAGGCCAGCTCTGAGAGCAAGAGGTAAGAACCCACCATCTACTAGCCGCTTGGGCGTGCTGCTGGCTCCGTCCGCCAGCAGATCCGCCGGACTCGGTGGTGGTGTGTGTATCCGCGATCCGCTCGCCGTGCCCCCGACCGTCGACGCCGCTGCTGCGGCTGCTGCGGCCGCCGCTGCCGCCGATGCTGCGGATGCGACTGCTGCTGCTGCTGCTGCTGCCGTCGAGGCTGGAGCGGACTTGCGGGCGGAGATGGGCGCAGAGATCGAGGGGCGGCGATTGACCAGGCTCAGCGGACGACCCTCCTCCGCGTCACGGTCCATCTGCGGATTCTGGGTGGCGCACTGGCCGTAGTTCTCCTTGTTGCACTGCAGCACCTTGTGCTGGATGAACTTGACAATGTCCGAGAGGGCGAACGCCTTCTGGCAGGCGCCGCACGTGAGGATGTCCTGCGTGGCCACGGCATCGTTCTCTGTGGAGTCGGAATCTGTAATTAAGAGGGGAGGAGGATTAGTTTATTGGCTTAAATAATGTTTTTTAATTGGGAAAATATCTTGGAAGTATGATTTCCCCTTCGAAATATTGTAAATCGCCTTTAAAGTTGCCTTAAAGCATGCTTTACTTTTTTAAGTCGCTTTTCCGGCTTCTTTAGTTCCTCTTTTATGCAAAAACAAAAAGAAAATACAGCTAACAATATCTTGGAAATATGATTTCCCTTTCGAAATATTTTAAATCGCCTTCAAAGTTGCCTAAAAGCATGATTTACTATTTTTTTAGCTTGTTAACTCTGTTTAAAGATTTAGGAAGCCACTTTCCCGGCTCCCCTGATTTATTTAGTTCCTCTTTTTTCCAAAAAACAAAAAGAAAAGACAGCTAACTCGCTGCCTCTTTTATGGACCCATCAATTCTGGCTTAATTTCCCCTCGAAAAGTATTCGCGGAATTGAATCCGTGCGGCTGGCCCACATTTTTATGGCCCGACTGGCTGCTTCATTAATTGTTCGCACAGTGTATTTACATACGGCCAGATAAGCAAATATACACTCGCACAAAACCGATAGCCGAGAAGCCGCGAAAACCCCAGCGAATGCCAATCTCAGTGCACTTTAATTTATTTGCCAAATGCCAGCCGGGGAACTCTGAACAAAACAATAAAAATCTAGCCCATCGCCCATCGCCCACCCCCATCCCCTATTTGCATATGTGGTGTGGGATTTTCTGGCCAGGATTTTCGGGTGGTGGATTGATTCCGATTCCGGGGGCATGACCATAAATTCCAGTGGCACACACAGTCTGCAATTAATTCGGGGCGTTCGCAGTAGCTGCTGCTGCTGCTGCTGCTGCTTCTGCTGCGGTTGTCATGGCTTATCTCTGGCCCAGAAATTAGCAACACCAGGCAAATATACATATTCGAGGATACGAGAGCCAACAAACAACTTAACCGCCCCGCAGGCAGTTAAACTTTTGTTTTCGATTCCATCGACAGGACTTGATTGACCAGAGTGGGCGGGGAATATATCCTGCCATATATATGCATGGGAACTGTGCGGAAATATGCCACAGAAGTCCGCAGAGAAAAGAAGGACAGCACATAATCGCCGCAGGACATTCGGGGGAGACGAAAAAGTTGAAATCGAAAATGCACAAGTTTCTATTTTGATTTTCCGGTCAAGCGGGAGTCGCTCTGTTTATTTATTACTCTTTTTTTTTTAACTCAAATATAGTTTATAATTTTATTTATTTATTTACCTAGAAACTATATAATATTTCCCAGCTTACTATGATTTTTATTATATTTTTCTTTGCTCGAATTTAATTGATATAATTATCTACTTTTTATCCCTCAATTGAAGGACATCATCCTCAATTACAGGACATGCCGCACACAGTTGTCAATTAGGAAATAGATCTATGAATTATTGACTCCCTGTCGCTTTGCCACTTGTCCTTTTTTCCTCCATATTCTGTGGGTGTGTGTGTGTGTTTTTTTTTGTCGTTTTTTATGTCCATTCCGGAGGGCAGTTTGAGCAATTTGCGGTTTGCCCGGGTCCAAACAATAACTAATGCGCCCTAAGCGGGGATATCTGGGATATCTCCCTGTCCCTGCCTGGCTTTTCCATTGTCCGTGACCGCTTTCCCTGCTCTCTATCCCCTCCCCCTCCCCTGGCTGCTGTTGCTTTTTTATCAATTGATTGTCCTGCTCTGGGGTGACACACATCGCCGTAATTTCTGCTGATTGCCTGGGTGGCCACGCTCAATTTTCGCTTCAATTTATGCTTTTTTTCTCCCATAAAGAATATGTTTTTTCCCCCGCCTGGCTGATTATTGTGGTATTTATTGATTGGCCAGCGCGCAATTGGCCAGGCCCAGGCCCGAGAGCAGGTAAGCGGCGACGGCTATTACCTGTTTTTTTTTTTTTTCCAGAGGCGTGGCCAGCCAAAGGGGCAAGGAAAGCGAACGGGGGCGTTGCCCGATATTTGCCTAAGCGATTAGATTAGATGTTTGCCCAGCAGATTAGCAGACGGACTGCAAGTTACGTTTTTATTTATGTTTATGAAGAGCAGAAAGGCAGGCCCAAGCCAGAAACTTATTGACAGCATGCACAATATTGCGCCAGCTGAAGAGCTGAAGAGGGTTAATTCGTACAGCAGCTGCTGGCCGGAACAAGAGAGGAAAAGGTGAAAGGGTGCGAAATCGGCAACTGTCAAACGTGTCAGAGTCGCCTGACAAGTGTCAACAGAGTCCTTGCCAAATAGATTTCATAAAACTGCCAGCTTACCCACCTAAAGAGAAGTCATAAATTGCATTAACCCCTTTCGGGCGGAGTTGACCAAATCGAATGGGATATAAACCGATCGGAAGTAGTGTGTATTTATCTATGAGTTAGGGGATTTATAAAGGAGTATCTCTGGGATTTAATAAAGACAAGTTCTGCTGTTATTATATTTATAGTTTTTTATATTTTATTAATTTCAAGTTCTTCTCATAATAAATATATCTCCTTTATTAAGGCTTGCATTACTTTTATTCTCCTAATGAAGCCATTGCAAGTATTTCGCAATTTATGTGCTGCTGTGTGATGTCATTGGCATCCCTCCTTATACAGATCTATATCCCCCTCTATATATACTCCGGGATATGCGTAATTAATTCAGCAGCCGGCAGCTGCCCCGGGAAAATAAATTGAAGTGCGTCGATTTGTTAACCGCGCAGCTTAACTCAAATATTTACGAGCTGCGACTTTGGCCCAAAGCCCTCCTGGCCATTTAATGCAAGCCTCCGGCTATTAATATCTACATATATATCTGTATATATCCGAAGGGGGCATAGCGCCAAGTAGGACAATTAAGAATTAACATATTAATAGAACTTTTGCGCAAATTATCAGGACAAGAAAATATGAAATTCCAGCCAGGCCTCCCTTTCTGCCTTTCTGCCTTTCTCCTTGTATTTTTGTTATTTATAACGTTCTCGTGTTATTGACTGTTCTGAGGGACTGGGTGGCTGGGAGGCTGGGAGGGGGCGTGGCAAGCCGAAAACAATACGTTGATTGTGCTAATTTATGCCCCCATCCTGGCATAGGGCAGGACTTGGGAGTCGAAGTCGAAGGATTCGGTTTTATGGCCAAAAGGTTACGGTTCGGGGGGTGGCGGATCTCCCCTATGTGTGGCTGTGGCTATGGCTCTAGCTTTGGCTCTGGCTGTGGATGCCATAAAAACCAGCCACATGGTCGTCCTGTTTTTAGGTGCTCGCCGCCCTCGTCGAAGGACCCCAAATGAAAAATGGCGTCAGCCACGAAAAACTGGACCAAATCAAAGGGAGGGGATAGGGAAACTTGTGCGGCTTTAAGGACCCTCATTGGGAACTAAGAGATTCAACTTGAGAAAGTTTATTCAGAGAAGAGTAAACCTTAAAGGAACTATGTAATATTACCTTCTCTAAAAAATTAAATATAAATTCCCATCCCTTTCCTGTCAATCTCTTTTAATTTAAAGAGGAATTAAATCGAACAGGGAATCCAATTATAATGACGGCAATTGCTCCACTTCGCTGACGGGTCTGGGTCTGGGGCTTGTTAAATAAAAAACAATGACAAAAAAAATATTAATAACGAACGCCCCGAAAATGCTGAGTAAATATTTAAAGGCAACACTTTTTTTCCCCTTTTTTTTTTGGCCAACTCATTAAAGACTTTAACGGCGACACAAAAAAACGGAAAAAAAAGGTTAAACAAATTCGAAATTCTTTTTGTGGTTCAGTTGGGGCGATAACAGGCGGCGGGGGCGTATCTGTGAGTCCACTACCAATACTGGCATAGTTCACGCCGGGCCTGACAGTGACAAAGCGACGTCAGCAGCTGAAAAACTCAAAATCAACTGGAGCTCCGACTTAATTTGTTTAAACAAATTACGTACAGATACGAGGGGTCACCAGAGTCAGGTAACGACTATGAAATACCCAGCTTTATAGCATAACCCAAAGGAATTAAATAACTTTGCTGGAAACTAATAGATTTTCTTTATTTTTGGTATGTGGCTAAATAAATAATTTAATAACAAGTGTGTAGAATTTGGTTATTCAAGACTGAACAGATCCCGAGATATACCCTCTGATATACCCCCAGGGCAGGGTACTCGTACCGTGCACACACACAGATATGGCCACATGGAAAGGTGTTTAGCAGCTGAAACTATAACAAACACACCGATACGAGTATATATATATATATACATATATCACAATGATTCCTGTTGTGTGTGGGTGAACTCCCCCTCTCTTATCATCGGGCGGTGGCCGCCTTCGCAAAGTGTTTTAGCATACAAAATTTGGTTTTATTTGCCTACTGTCCCCCAATAGACCCCGTTCGTGAGCCAGGAGGGAGCCAGGGAGCCACGGAACCATGGAACCATGGTACCAGGAGTTGGAGCGTCGGTTAGCCAAAAGCTAGCGCTGATAACACCCGCATATGGCGGCGGCAGCAAGGTAAGCGACTCTGGATATCTGGACAAACAAATGAGCAAACAAACTGGAACCCAGAGACCGCAGACCACTGGAGGGCCGTGGAGGAGACCCGTAGACGGGCCAGCCAGGCCAGCCAGGTTGTGAGTGAATGAGCCATATGCAAATATGGTCGCGGCCTGGAATCGGGCATTAACATATAGTCCACGTGTGTGTGCCGCTGTGTGTTAAAGCTGGACACACACGGCGACTGATAAGCCCAAAGGAAATGGGCACAACAACAACGGAAAGTAAAGAACGGAATATAAAAATCAGAAAACAACAACGAGAGCATTTCAATTAAACTTAATTCAAGAGCAGATTAAATATCGTTTAATTATAAGGAGATTAAATATGATGGGGAAACAAAAACTATGACATTTATCCCAATAGGAAAATCCTTGACAGAAAGCTAAGCTCAACTGCACTTCCGGTTTAATTTTTTAAACAACTGATAACTAATTATTTATGGATATGCTGATAGCTAATTATATTTCATTTAACTTAATTCAAGAGCAGATTAAATATCGTTTAATTAAAAAGAGATTAAATATGATAGGGAAAAGGAAAGTTATGACACTTATCCCAATAGGAAAATCCTTGACAGAAAGCTAAGCTCAACTGTACTTCCGGTTGAGTTACAGCTTTAATTTTTTAAAGAAACTTTTCTTAATTATTTATGGTAATGCTGATAATATTTTATATATATTTTATTATTAAAGTATTAACTTGCTGATCTGCTAAACTGTACCTCCGGTTAGCTCTAAGTTTAGGCCTTTGAAGTCGGCGTTGTTTGTAACCGAAACACAGGCCTAGACCCTGGGCTTGAGGTGGACCAAAACCCATGGGGCAACCGCTCTATATTTGTCCAGAGCCAATGAAATGCTCCCATTGTTGTTTCCCATTCCGCGTTTCTTTTGATAAGACATGTGGCCTGTAAGTTTTACTCTCGCACTCGTACCTTTTCAGTTCTTATTTTCAGTTCTTTCTTTTTGTTTTTTGTCGCTAAAATATTTGTATTTGTATTTGTACTGTGAGCAAGGTGGATAGCTGGGCTGTGTGGAGTTTGTTTTATTTCCCGAAAAGTCAACGACAGCCCCGACGGACATATGTAAATATAGCTGCGATCTATATAGGCGGGTAAGTAGGTCTGTCCTTATATATATATGTCTATATGGCATGTCTATGGGTGCGGGCGTTGGCTTATTGCTTTTGTTATTTCCCAGTACAAGTCGCTTATCAAAAATTGTCCGCACATTTGCCTCTTTTTTTGGTTTTTTGGTTTTTTTGTAGTTTTTGTATCTATTTGGGGGACAAGCCAGCGACAACGGCAAATGATTAAAGAGACACCAACGCTCCGCGAGGAACAGCTCTTCCTGTTGTAAGAATTTCTGGGTAATTCCCAGAAATGCTGCGGTTATCTCCGTCCAAGATACACGTTCTTCGAGGAGCAACCCATGGGCAATTGCTTATTGGGAAATATCGGACACACTATCAGCGAGAGATTGGGAGAAGATTTTTGGGTATCTCTCTTTATTTTACTTACGGCTCAGCGAACGGAATCCATGATCCTCACTGATCGACAGCATTTTGTTGTACATCTTGGTGTGGTTTCAAAAAAATTGTTTCAATTGTTGCAACGTTTTGTGCTCTTAACACATCACAAGTTTTGGTTCAAAAAAAATTGTTTTAAAAATATATCATGTGTGTGGTTTCGACAAAAAAAAAAAATCAGATATATATAAATATATATTTATGGGCAAGGCACGAGGGATAATAATTTCTTTAAGGTGACAAAGACACACGATCGCAGGTAATCCAATTGTCCTCAGTGTGTTTGTCGGCGATAATTGTTTCGATATCGATAGGTTGGCACTTTCACTCAGGACGCGACTGTTACGGTTACGGTTACAGTTAGTTAACTGGTGGTTAGCCTTCGCTTTCGCTTTCGTTTCGTTTTCGTTTCGTTTAGCTTCGTGAGGCCTAAGGATCTAAAGATCTAAGGATCTAAGAGCGCGTGTGTTGTTGACCCCTCGGAGGCTTCACGTGGACTGACTTCCTGGGACGCTCGACGGTCGACGGTCGCCGGTTGCTCGACGGTCGACTTCCTGAGAGACAGAGGCTGTGCCGTCGACGCTGGCCGAGGCTGAGGCTGAGGCAGAGGCAGCGACGGCAACGGCAACGGCGACAGCGACATTTTTTATCCACACACTCGGGGCCCGTACACACACTCTCCCTTTGACCCTCGAGGTCCGGGGATAAAAAAAAAATATACAGAATAGGAAAAAACTACACGCACACACCGGGGGTTGTTGTCGCTCCCTCTCCCTTGCTCCGGCCACCGCCGCTCGCCCGCTCTCCCTCGCGCACACACATGTTCGAGTTGCGAGTGGACGGTGAACGGCGAACGGCGAACGGCGCAAAGGGGGATGAAAACGGCTCCGTCGCTGCCGGCTTCTCTGCCAGCGTCGCTGTCCCCCGCTCCCCCCCCCTCACAAGGGCCTGCCCCATCTCCTTGGAAAATCTGCCGCCGGAAAATCCCTCCACACATGAAAGACGACGACTGTCCGCTGCTAATCGCTGCCCAAATTGAGCTGTTACCCAGCCGGGGATTGTGTGTCTGTCTGTAGCCAAAGGGTTGGGGGTCCATAGTATATGGCATATGTAGTTATGTCACGGACCTTATTTGGAGGAGCGACCGACCAGTGTGACCAACTGACCAATGGCAGCAGCCGCCACTTGGGGGATGGTCACTCGAGGGGTTCTTAGTAACGATAACGAGAGGATAACTATTTCAAGTTGCTTAACTCTTTAAATATTACTACCATTGAATAATAAATTGTTCTTATTGTTTTATTATATGAAACAATATTAGTAACATCTAGGGGCAATTGTCAAGGGTTCCTAAGGGTTCCTAAGTTCCTTAAACTTCAACCTAATCGACGCTAGACATGGCTCATTCACGAATATAAAATTTTTTTTAGTAAATATTAAATAAATACCAAATTAATAGTAAATAAATATTAAATTAATAATAAATAAATACCAATTCATATTAGCTATTTTTATTTTCCACGAACGATATGATCTTAAGTAGAAAATAGGTCAATCGAGAGGTCCTACCCAGAGAAACCAATAAAGAAGTATACTTCGAATTATACATAAAGAATAACTTTTTTAATTGAATAAATTAATAAATATACAAATAAAGAAATACCAAAATAATATTAGTTTAATACCAAATTAATATTAATTTAATACCAAAAAATATTAGGAAAAGAAGAAAGACAAAAAAGTTGAAGAAACCATAACAATTCCCTATAACCATAGGTAGTTGTAGGCTTAGTTAATAATATATATTTCAAGCCTAGTTTTTCTAGAATCCCCAAGTTCTCCCTAGTTTCTAGAGATAATTCTTCAGTTCCAAGAGATGGAAACCCTCTTGGAGTTCGGTACAGTTTGCTGGGCGCAGAGGGGATGCTGTATTTGTTGATGGAGATGTCTGAGCTATTTTTGGAAGGGAATGCTCCACAGATCCTGAACGGAGTTCCTTGCCCTCGTTCTCTCCCTATCTCTCTCTCTTCTCCCAGGATGTGATGTGCGCAGTAGCAGAGCGATTTGGCTCTCCGCGGAAGCTGCGCAATAAGTGTGATCTCCTTCGTGGAAATCCCCTTCCCCCAGGAGAGGGAAAGGATGAGTAACATTTTCTAAGATTTTCTCCTGCTCCTGCTCGTTGTTAATCCTTTCTTTTTCTTTTTTGTCAGGGGTAAACGATTTTTTTTGTTCCGCTTGTGTGTTGTTTTTTCCTTTCTGCTGTTTTTTTTCTTATCCCTGTCTTGCCTTGGATTTATATATAATACTATATAGCAGGGCGAGCCCCGCTGCTTGATGGTTTTTTGCGCGCGCATTCGCTTTACCCCTCGGCAGGACCAAGCAGCAAGACGCGGCGCCTGCGCAGCTGTAAAAGGATGCTGCTAATGTCCTGCCCCGCTAAGGATAAGAAAAAACAGCAGAACTCGTCCCCGTCCTCGTCCTTTGTGCGCTTTAATCAAACGCAATTCATCGAAGGGAGGACGAGGACGGGACTCTGATCCCGGCCCGCGTCCTGTCGCCTTGCAATTATTTTTTATGCAATTTTTAGCGATCGCCGCCGCCTGCTTTCCTCAAAGTTTCCTTTTTTATTTCTCGCCCGGGTTCCGTTTCTTTTCTTTTGTCCCCCGAAGGTATGTAGTGTGATTTTTTCCTTCGCGTCCTCCTCAGGATTTTGCAACCCCCGGCCGGGGCAGGGATCTGCAGGGGGAGAGTTCTGCGAGTCCAGAGTCGTGAGTCCTGCGAGTCCAGGTAGCGCGTCGTGTGTGTGTGTGTAACGGCATTTTTTGTTCTATGCAAATTTTTTTCGTTGTTCCTTCCCCGATATTAATTTTTTATGCCCCTCGTGCGTGTCCTTATTGTTTTCGTTTCTCGTTTTTTCCCTTCGCCCGGGCCTCCTTTTTTTCCTTTTTGGGTGGTGGCCAAAACCAAGATTTTCCCAAGATACGAGCCGGCGGAGGGTTGGGGTGTGTCACATGTGTGTGCGAGGCTGTGAGGCTGGGAGGCTGTGAGGCAGGCAAAGGTTTTTTGTCGCCGCTCCTTTGCATTTGATTTAGACAGGACAGCGAGGGTCCTGCAGCCGGCGCAGCTTCGCATTGATTACCGTCGCTTTTTTAATTCAATTCAAACAATGATAAAAAGGAAGACAGGATCCCTCTGGGTGCCCGAAATTCACCCTAAGACGGGCAATTGTCGTCCGATTTTTTTCCTTCCTTTTTTTTTGTCTGATATCCTGTCTGTTGATAATTTCCCCGTGATATTCACGTTTTCCAGCCCAAGTTTCGGTTTAAATGAGCAAATCTCTCACTGGAAATGCATTCGTTTTTAACGGAAAATTTATGGGTCCTGGAAAGGGTGACCGGTTTGGTTTCCTTTGCTCCTTTTTTTTCTTGGTTTTCTGGGTTGGCTGGTTTCTGCGTGTTGCAGATAGAAATCCTTGCGGCAAGGTTTTTTTTTAGTTTTAATTTATTTTTTAAGCAGCAAAATAGAAAAAAAAAAACGAAGAATGAATATGGAAATTTGATCGGTTTGTAACGGCTGTTTTTCTTCAAGAAATAAAGCTAAAGTAGAGATTCAAATTCTCTGAAATATCTGGAAATCCATTTTTGAATTTATTTTTTCTAGTTCCATTTTTTATAAAAGAAAATCCCGCTTCTCCAAGGCCTTTGATCGGTTTTTTTTAAGGTTGCAACCTTCGTTATCTTGGCCTGACTATCGCAACCTGCTGGCCATCCTGAATCCTCGCAGGACTCCTTTGTTGTTGTGATTGGATTTGTCATCTTCACGCATCGGTGTCGGTCAAATCAATCAGTTGCATCTTTCTCCCGCACTTTCCTCTGCATTTTCCTATAGATTTTCCACCTTTGTGCGAGCTGAGTGGCCCTGGGAGACGTTTTGCTAATTCCCAAAAATAAGGTGAAACACGTCACTCTCTCGGCCTGGAAATTATTATTATTTCTGTTGCTTCTCTCCTCCCTTTTTGACAATTATTGTTCGAGGTGCTCCTTTCACGATCATCACGATGATGAAATGTTGTCGGCGGACGTGGACACAGGTCCCACAAGATACTGAGATACTGAGATACAGCGATACAGGGGCATCAGATACAGATACCAGACACGCAGCGCTACAGATATACGCACACCGAGAGAGATACAGAGATACAAAGATACTGCTGGCGAGGAGCTGCGGGGGCGACGAGCACACAAAGGCCACTAAATAGCTGCACGTTGGCCAGCCAGTCGCATCTTGGACATGCCAAACGATCGGGGATGAGCTCGAGTAGGTCTCGGACTTGGAGGTGGAGTGGGGGACATCTCTGGGGACCAGGGACCAGGGAGCAGACCAAGCAGCGTCATCATTGACACGCAGATTGTGCAACTACAAAGGCGCAGTTCAGTTTGCTTCGGTTTGGGCCAACAAATGTCCAACGCCAACGTCCGAGAGAGATGAAAAAAGAAGTACACATGGAGAAAAAAAAAAGCAACTAAGGGGAGTTTAGTAGGAACTAAAAAACAATGTTTTTATATAGCAAATGCTATGATTTATAAACCTAATAAGACTCCCATACATATTGTGTATTAAATTTCCGTTATGTTTTTACAAAATCTTTTCAGTTTCAGCTTTTCAAAGTTTGACCGCAAATTATTCTGATATTAAAGGTTACGGTTACGGTTAATTATCCTGATATTAAAGGTTAAGGATACGGTTAATTATCCTTATATTAAAGGTTAAGGTTACAGTTTAAAATTTTAAAAACAATCGAAGAGTTTACGGAACTTGTTTCACATTTTTCCAGAGCTTCGGATTTTCAGTGAATAAAATATTAAAAATTATTCAAATGAAGATAATATTTTATTACTGATCTCCCCTATTCTTTTTCTCTCTGCACACACACTCGTCACACAGTGAGAACTTTCTTCGCTGGCGGCTTTTGTGTGACGGCAGGTAATGGCTATAGGAAAATAAGCTGAGCTCGGAGTCGGAGCTGGGAGCTCGGAGTGTATGACGACAATTACTCAAGTGACATTTCCATCAGCGAGCGGAGATCTTGCGGCCAAGACGTGGACTTGCGATGTGGACTTGGACTCGCGGACGTGCCCATCTTTTGGCCTCGACTTGGCCATCAGGCTGCTGTAGGTGTTGCCCCATTTTGGATTTTATTTTATATTTTTTTCTAGCCGCTTTAGCCGCAGCATTCGGCCTCAATGCGGTTGTTCCCTTCGTACGTGTCTCGCATATTGAGCATCCACATCCATTTCCACCCGAAAGCCATAGAATCGGGAGAGAGAGAGCGAGAGATTCCACGGCGAATCGATATTTATGGAGTAATCAGTGACATCGATTTATGCGATGGCTCAGAGTTGGCCAAATATGGGAGCTCTGTCGAGATTGAGCTCTTTTCCAAGCGAGAGTTATCATCCTTTCGGGGTTTATGTATCTCAAGAAATCGAAACTAGAAAATTACCTTAAATTTTAGAAATTAAGCAGATGAAATTAAGGTAATAGCGATGTATTGATATTTGATAAAGCCAGAAAACTAGCTTAAGAAATAACAATTATTAGCTAAAACCTCAATAATATATCAACACTTGATAAATCAATTAATAAATCAAAAGGTTAATGCCAATGCAAGCACAACGATTTCAAGAATGTAATAAAAACTGAACGACCAGAACGCGCCATATGGAATCCCCTCACTTGATCCGCTTTATCCCTTTGCCCCATCTAGAGTCCTAATGGACTGAAGGGCGTGTCATTGCCTGCAACACCCACAAGAGATACGAAATACAAACACAAATAGCAACATCCTGGGCCCCGACCATGATTTATACGCAATAAAATCGAGGACAACACAGGAGCCGGATAATAAACACCGGCACACAGATGATGTGCCAAACTGCGGCAACCTGGCAGCCAGGCTGACCATTTCAGGACAATGGAATAACAGGACAACGCCCACAGAATACGGAATCCCGATGATGGGATGTCCACCAGTCACAACAAAAGCAAAACAACAGGCAGGCGGCAGACGCACACAGGACACCAGCACAGTCGTAATCATAAATAAATTGCACAAATTGTGGAAAAGGACCTCGCCGTGACCATCATGATCAAACTGCAGAGGCCGACAGCGGTGGCAGGGGGTTAATCTAGGATGCAGGATGAAGGATAATCCAGCGACAAGTGGCGCCTCGGGAGGCTGCGTGCTATTTCCAATCAAATAAAATCGACTCTCAGGCGAAACACGGAATAAATGGAACTCAAGAACTAAAACTCAGATAAGTAATATAAATATTTATTAAGCTAAAATCAAATTAAAACCAAAATGGAAATTCAACAAGTAGAAATATTTTAGCTTTAAGAATTTATCAAAATAAATAATACTTATAATAAATATCACCTACCAACTCTTATTAACTTGAATATTCATAAGAGAAAGAAAACAAACGAAGAACATTTTTGAAAAATATTGGAACTAATAAAGAAAAGGAAAATTAGGCGAAGGAGGCTTTATAAATGATATAATTCAATAATTTAAATTAAATATCTTAAATCCCTCAACTCTACTTAATTGAACCGTCAAGATAACCCTTTAAAATCTGTAATAATTTTCTAAAACTCATTAATTAAATTATTTGCAATCGACAGGCGATATCGAAATCGGTTGCAACGGGTGCATATCGAATTGCTGGGCCGATCTCCGATCTGATGCATTATTGTGTCACGCTGCGAGTGCATGCGGGCCGAAAGGGTTAAATTATCTAAGCTAATTTCGCTTTTACAATTTAATTTGTTTGAATTTCCACATGTCCCGCATGCGAACGAATTTATTAGCCACGCAGGCTGCCTGCGCGCATGCGTTTCGCCCTCTTTTCGGGTATTTAGTTTACGGTTTTTTGGTTTTTGGGTCTGGGCTTGGCCGAAGGTCCGGGGCCTTATCTTATGGGTGATTCAGTCAAGGTAAGGCCCCGCGGAATTGGGTCATAGCCGCGAAACTGGGCCCCAAAAAAAAAATAAAACAAAAACAAAAGCAAAAATAACGTAAAAAGAAAGAAAGATATACGTATTTACGTGCCGAAAGTAGACTGTCATGCGTGAATGGGGCGGGCGTACTCACTTCCGGCCTTTTTTCCGAATATTAAACACAGTTTGAACTCATATTTCACGGCTGATTGAGGTGGAAAATGCAGTTGGGAAAGCGTAAGCGGTAGGAAAATGTATTATATATTAAATGGGGGATCAAAGGAGGGTATCAGTATTTTCTTTTTACTTTAAACTCCTTAGCACAATAAGCAAGAGTGTTAATCGCTGATTTATTAATGTAAAATTAAGTGAAAATATATATAATTAAATACTTCCTTTACTCTTTTGTGAATTTAACAATAAAATAACTTTTTCTTGTTAATTTACTCCCTTTTTTATTTATTTTCTTTTTACTTTTAGTATTTTCTTTTTACTTTAAACTCCTTAGCCAAAGAATCGCTGATTTATTAATGTAAAATTTAGTGAAAACATATATAAATAAAGACATCCTAATCTTTTTTGTGGATATAACAATTAAAATAACTTTTTATTGTTCATTTACTCCCTTTTTTTATTTAAATAATAACTCCTACGTAATCGCTTTGGAAACTAATATTATTTCAGGTTCAAAGTGGAAAAAGAGAGCCTCGTTGTAGTCCCTGTCTAAATTTGGCATTAATTGCTTGGAAAATGTCGCTCTTCGGAGGGGGACAGGGTCAGGGGCGCCCCCTAAAAAGGGGCACCTTACGGGGGAGTGGGAGCTGGCAATGCTCGTGCAGCTTGCAAGTTCCAATTCCAGGTCTTCGCCGCCGTCGTCGTCGCCGTCGTCGTCTTGAGGACAATAAAAGTTCGTGAGAACTTGATGCTTATCGAACTGAACTTGCAGACAATGCCGCTCTCTGTGGGCAGCGGGATCCACTTGGAAAATGCCACGGGGCGGGACTGAGGGGGGAAAATGGCTGGAGGTGGGTATTTTCCATGGCATTGATTAGCCTGAAATGGATCAAAATCAGAGACCAGAATTTCCCACAGTCAAAATGTCGTCGACGGCCGACTGTCTCCACACACAGCTGCCCTGCCTTTCGGTCCGGTCCGCAAGGATTTCTCCCTCTCACCTCTTTTACGCGACAGAGTCCTGCTTAATCCTTTTTCTCACGCACCAAAAAATCCAGAGAGCCTTCAATAAAAAGAGAGCTGGCGAGGTTCTCAAGCATTCTTCGATCGATGACACGTCGCAAATATCGGACAGCCCACAAAATGCGCACTCATTGTCCTGGCGATTTCGCTACAACTGCCCCTGTTCCTTGCTTGGTCCCTCGTCCTCGTCCTCGCTCCCTACTCTGCTTTTTGTATATTTTTCGCATCCAGGTAGCGGAGCAATCATCATTATGATCGGCTCCTGCATCTGCATCCTCATTGCGATGCCAACAATGGCCACAAATCCGAATCACGATCAATTCAATTACCAACTCCCCAAGCAGGACGATCGCAGGATCCCAAGAGGAGCCACGTCACCTGCTTCCCTGCTTTCCCATGACAACTAGCGATTTTTCTTTTCTATATTTTTTTTGGCAACCTTGCCGCTTTCCGCGGACACTTTGCACAGTGAGAAATGCTTGCTTTGTAATAAGCAATTAAATGTTAAAGAATTTTCTACGAATTTCATCTTATTAAACTTTAAATGATTTTATTCTTATTTTTCCTTAAAAAAAACAAGCCAAATCTTTTCTCTACGTGTAGGGGCTAATCATCTGGTAGGCGGGGCAGTGGGAAGGACATTGTCCCAAGGATCTTTTCGCATTTTCCACCGACGCTGCTTTGTCTGCGTCTTTTCTGCTGAAATATGAAGCGGCCAACAAGTGTCCGGGCCTCAGGATGCAGGACTCAGAATTCAGAACTCAGAACTCAGAGCTACAGGACTCCTGCATATGCGCTTAGTGTAATGGGATAAGCTGAAGGCCATCGACATCGACATCGACATCCCTTCTCACAAGTGCGCGATAATGAAATTTTATACTTGTACATTTTGATGGTATTTTGCTTGGGAAATTGTGGGAAAATCTCGGTTAATCCTCGGCCTGATGAATTGTTCGATCGATTGCAGGTGCATCGCCATTGTTTGGGGCTAAGCCGGAATCTCTGGTCTCGATTTGCACAATTGCAAGGAGCGAGGAGCGAAGTTGAAGGATGGGATATATAACTAGCTCTTATATTTAATCATTTCACTAATTTTGGATCCATTAAAGATCTTGAGTTGAACTGTGATCGGATTTGTAAGAGCCTTTTGAAAAACAGAAGAATTGATCACTGATCGATGAGTACTTAATACAGAGAAGTCTGTAGTCACCAAGAAAAATCCTAATTCAATTAGTTAGTTCCCTGACTAATCAGTGAAGCCCTATATTATTTATATGTATTAATAAAAACCTGATCTTTGCCAATTAAAAATCCATGCTCGATCACAACTCACTGGCTGAGATCGCGGATGGCGGAGATGGAGTTCCGCTGACTTTCGGACCCAACTCGTGGCCTGGGAACCTGGTAGGGCCACCATTACCGTTAGACTCACCTGCAAAGAGAAAAGCCGAGCGCATAAATTATTAATTAAGAAGAAGAAGTGTTCCCGGGGAGGGGGGGAGGGGAAGCTAGGAATTAAATAGAAGCGAGAGCAAATAGCGGATTCCAGTGCAAATAAATTAGCGAAGCGGAGAGGTGGGAACGCGACTCCGGCTCCCATTCCGACCACGTGTGGCACACGCAAGAACCGTTCTTTCCACCCACACCCCACCCACACTCATGGTATATATGGTGGTAATATATGGTCGCAACCCGGCTCCAGCTCCCGCTCCAGCCAAGACAGTGACCAGTAATGACCCCACACCGTTCGTGTGCTCATGTGAATGGGGAATTTTTCACACTGCACTTGAGTCGATCTGCGGAAGACAAAAGAAGTTCGCATAACTGGAATTAAAGCAGCGCCAGCGGTAACTGCGACTTGCAACTTGCCACTGCCACTGCCACTGCTGCTGCTGCTGCTGCTGCGGCTGCTGCACACTTTCTTGGGCTCGTGGGTAGCGCATGTGCTAAATGGGCCACGAGGGGCTCTCCTGCTCCTCCTCGCATGCAATCGAAGTGGACAACTCCAGCGCCAAGTCAGTCACCCCGAAAACAAAAAATAAAATAAAAATAAAGAGGAGCTTGGAGCCAAAGCTGGAGCTGGAGCTGGAGCTGGAGCTGTGCAGCTGGAAGCCCCATCAGCGGAGACAATGGTGGGAATATTCTCATATTAAGAAATCGCGCGATCTTCAGCGCCAGATGTGTCCGTGTCCGTGTCCGTGTCCGCGTCCGTGTCCGCAAGTGTGTGTTTGTATTTAGTGCAACGCCAGGTCAGTACACCACCCAACTCTGCACCCAAACGCGGCAGCCAACTCCGCCCTTTCGCCCCCGCAGCTGCACTGCACTGAGAGAAAATCTAGGCAGCTGTCAGAAAATAAGGCTTTGTGATTGTAATTTTAATTTGTATTTGAAGTATATTTTTAGGACATCTCCTGATAATGAGATTATTATAAAGAGCTTATGGTAAATTTCGCCATCTGGCAACACTTTCTTTTGGACATATTTAAACACAAACACCGTTGGTCACACTAACTCTACGAAAGGGACAAGAAAATTAGCATTTTATCTATGCTAATAAAAAAGATTTTACAGTTCTTACTGCTACAAATATCCATAAATTATAAAACCATTTTATATATAAAAATTAACACAAGGTGCCCAAATTATTTCTCAGTGTGCAACATGCTGCAGCAGCAACAAATGTTCATGGCAAATTCGCAACGTGTCGTGGTCGTGCCTCCGTTGTCATGTCCGAGAGTGTAACAAAGACCTCGACTGAATATCCCCAATGCCAGGCGAAGAGCCAGCCGCCCACGCCCCCCTCCGTACCGCCTTACCCTCTCCTCCTCCCTGCCGGCAACAACAATAATTGCATTACACATAAAAATAAATTGTAATGAACTAAAGGAAGAGACAGCACCAGCAGCGGCAGCGGCAGCAATGTGAAAATCGATGCGGAAGCAGCAACAAACACAGCACAGAAAAGGGCAACACAGGCACAACACTAAATTCAAGCAGCAGCTACTTTGTTTTATTTTTTCTTGTTTCTTGTTTTTGGTTTTTTTTTCTACTGCCATGACTATGGCCATGGCTATTGTTGCTGTGTTTTGGCAGAGGAATTTCCTCCAATTCGTCTAACTGTAATTTTGGAGCCGCTCTCCCTGCCGCTCTACCTGCTTTAAATATATTTAAATAACACGCCATCAACATGAGCAACAGCCAAACATTGGGAAAGCAGCAGCGGCAGAAGCCTTGGCAACATTGGGAAAACTCTGGAGGAAAACTCTTCCAAAGGGAGTTCTAAAATGCACAAAAGAAACGGGCAGAGAAAGAGTTTTCTCACTCTGCCAAAGACTTAAAGTATAGCATTATATTTATAGTAATTTAGTGGCCAAACTTTGGCTATTCATAAAGTTGTCAAAGGGAAGTCCTGCCACACATGTACTTCGGTTTCTCCCGAACAAAAGATGAGTGTGCTGGTGCGCTGGTTGTTCGGCGGACAATTAATTAGCCATGATTCTCACGACCTCAAATTAAGAGAAAAGCCATAACAAATACTAAATGGAGGAAAGCCCGATGAATACCAGAAGCAGCGGCACAGCCACAGCCACAGCCACTAGCAACATTGAAACAATTGGACAATGGACGGACATCGGACAATGCAATGGCCCTCAGTTTGCTGAAGTTTCAAGACTTTTTGGGACGAGTTGCAAGTTGTACACTGCAAAAACAAGGATAATAAAGACTAGCATTTAAAAGGCTAATTTCAAGAATATATGATATCGAAATTTATCAATTATTTCACTAATACTGATAATGTATCGAACAGAAAATAGTTTATGTATGTATAAAAAATTCTAAAAAGGGATCATATCGGACTTTATCGAAAATATTGAAATAGTATCGATTTAATATTATACAATAATAAAACCCATAAACCCCATATATAAATCCCACACTACAAATAAAAACAATTATATATCAAACATTGCAAATACTCCAATAACCTATATTTAATATCAATATTATGATGAAGATCTTTTTCCCTAACCCTCCCAGTATAAAATGGATATTATAATTAATATTTTTCCCTGTGTAGTTGCTAGCGCCAGGCCTTTGGGGGGTTTTCTGGGATCTTTTTCTTATTTTTTTTTGGGAATGTCATGGGGCTTTTGTAGGCGGCGGGCATGTTGCTAGATCTGATTTAAAGCGAAATTAGGAATAATAGCCAGGGCCACATACACTACGTGCATACACTCGAAAAAAGGGGGGGCGAGGGTGAGGCGTTGACAGGCAGCAAATGCGAACAAGACAGTTTTCGGTGCCCACAGCGAAGAGAAGAAATTATCTCACGGATAATCCGAACAACACGTTCAAACTTTGCTTTTGCTTTTGGTTTGTATTTCGAATTTTTCTCCGGCTGTTCCTCTCTTCTTTCCATCTGCCTTGTGGTTTTCTTCTCCTGGCTGAGCTTTCTTGGCTGCCGTTTCTCGAGCGGATTCCCCGTGGGCCGGGGATCGGGACTGGTGGTGAGGTGGTGTTGGGGTCTCACCCTTTTGGGACGTCGGCCGAAAACATTGACAGTGCGGGGGCGCCTCAAAAACTCTGGCTGAAACAATGGCAAACTCAACTCAGACTCAAGCACAGACTCGGACTCGGAATGCACCTGACGACAGCCTCCGCACACTGAGAGAAAAAACTATTAGCATAGGCAAATAGCTTTAAATAAATTTAAAGAAGCTGGGTGGTATTTTTTTCAATATTTGAATTATTTGAATAATTTGGATAATTATTATAGGCGGGCTTGCTTTTCTCTCTCAATGACTTACACTTGCCCACTAATCACTTGGGAATTTTAGATAAAATCGTATTTTCTCCCAGTGCAGGCTGGAAAGTGTTTGGATGTCAGCTCCGCTCGGTCTCTGTGGTTGGTCGTCGCTCATTGTTGTTGGCCCGTTGAGCTGCTGCTGCCGCTGCCGTTGCCGTTGCAGAAAAGCTATTTCGTATTTGCTTAGGCGCGCTGAGAGAAAGGGTAACAGATTCCCACACTCTGGCCTGGAGATGGAGGGGTAGACCTGGGAGGCAACGGTACCTCTACCTCCATCTCTGCCTCCACCTCCACCTCTAGGTCCAGTTCCCGGCAGCAGCCATCCAATCTGTTGACAACTCGCCCTGCCAGGGCCCCTGTGCCTTTGTGCCCATGAATGAGATGAAGACTCTTCTTTTTTCTCTTTGTGTGAGCTGATTGATGAATGTCAGCCGAAAGTGTTAAGGGCAGGGCAGGTGTCATGGGAACCTGTCCTGGCTAGAATCGGGTCGCTCCTACGCCGCTGAAGGTCACCCGAACGAGCAGCGACCGGCGAACGGTGAGAATCGAAATGTGGCACACACAATCTCCGCCTCTGCACCATCTCCACCTCCCAATTCAAATCCAAATCCAAATCCGCATCCAAGGCGAGTGTTTGCCCAGCTCCTGTCTAAGAGCTCTACTCGAAGCCTTCAATTCCTTCAATTCGAACGGCAGCAAACAAAGCCCAAGTGACGTGCGACCCACGAGCGAGCAACCTGCAACATGCGGAACACTAACTGTACTCAAGGCTCCAGTCTAACCTACAAAGGCCCGCCAGATATAACTCATAGAAATAATGCAGCCCGAAAAGGGAATAAATAAACAACTCAACAAATTCGTACACAAAACGAAGCGAAACGAAACGAATCGCATCGCATCGCATCGAGAGATGCAAAGTTGAAAGTTGAAGTCGAGTCGCGTCGCGTCGCGTCGCCTCGCCACTTGAGCCGAAAGCCAGATACTCAGATACTCAGATACTCGGCGATACTTGAAACGATGCGCGTTCTCTGCTCCGCTCCGCGTGATCGACCGACTGTCGAAGCGGCCAGCTGGAGGACGGACCCAAGGAGGACGGACCCGGACAGGCTCGCGGACAATGAATGCGACCTAGGTGCCATAGCCATAGGGCATCCATATGGATGAGCTGTTTGTATTACGTTTGAAAGTCATGTTGCAGATACTCTTCGTATCTGCATATCTTCTGCCGCCGCGGCACCTGCCTCGCTGCTTGCTGCCACCCGCCGCCGCTGCAGTTGCAATGTTGTTACCACCGTTACCAGCGGTGCTGTCGTCACTTGCATATCAATGTGGCCAAAAATAAAATGTGACGTCTCGAGGTGCACGATTAAGAGGCTGCATGTGCCACAAGTGCAGATGCAACTGCCTCGCATCCGAGTATCTTTGTATCTCAGTACCTCAGCCCAGTGCGTCGTCGTCGCTTGTGTGACGCAATTGGAGACGAAACGGGGCAGTGGGAGGCACTGGGGCATTATAGAATAAACAAAGCGGCGATCACGTGTACACTGCCCACAAAAAATATATAAAGGCAAGTGCCTATCTCATAGATACACACACAGAGATGATTTTTAAGTAAAAATGGACTTAAAATAAGCAAAAACGTACTCAAATAACTACCGAGAACATTTGTACTTACTGAGATGTGGTTTTGTACTCAGTTCAAGTGCAATTTTTAAGAATACGAATACTTATATTAAGTATTGTATTACGTTTTTGAGAACTTTTATGCTCAACTTTACTTCAATCCGTACTCAATATAAGAATAGTACGGATTTAAGTACGCGGATTCTCAATTTCCGGATCGCATAATTCTCTCTGTCCAGATTAATATTATAGAGAAGGTGAATAAGGGGACTTTTTCATAGAAGGACCCAATAGGGTGCTGTCAAGTGGAATTAAGTAAAAACTTGATTTAAATTAATAATATTTTCCTGTCTTTCAGCTACTTTTCCTTACAAAAGTCCTTATTAACTAAGCCCTTCCATTTTCTACCAATAGTTAATACAGAAAAGTCGAAAATTAATCAAGTTTTTCTCACAGTGCCACAACAACAAAGGGCTTCTTGGAGGTAACATTGAAAGCGCAGCGTCGATGGCGTCGTGTTAGTTCAGTTTCTTGTCTCCGCTCTCTGCCTCTGGATTTAATGCATTTTATTTTATTTTATTTTAACGTCGCTCGACTCTGGCTTAGTTTATTTTTTATGCTTTTTCTTGCCGTGTTATTTGCCCTGGGTTTTTAGGTCCATCCATCCCAGGCAGCGACTTTTGGCTCTCGTCTGCGGTCGTCCCCGGCAATTGAATTCATTGAATGCCCGGCTAAAAGAGTGAGGCTTCTGAGGCTTGATTTGCTCAACCGCAGCAGCAGCAGCAGCAGCAATAGTTGCAGCAACATCCACAGCAGCGGCAGAAGCAGCAGCAGCAACAAATGTTGAACAGACCATGAGCTGAGCCCTGGTCGCGGTTGCCTTTGCAATTTGTATTAAGGATTTGCTAGCTGAATGGGGACGACATTTAGGGACACGTCTGCGGTCTGGCCTGAGCGGGAGCACGGAGAACGGAGAACATGGAGCATTTAACTTAAAGCCTCCTCCTCCTGACCCGCCCTTTTGGCAATCCAATTTTCGGCTGAGCATCGACTACATTTGCATTTACACGCACTTGCCGCAAGTCGGACATGCCGCAATCCAGGGACACACACCCACACACACACACAGCGGGTATCAATCGGATTTGAGCTTTGAAAGCGGCCAAAGGACAATAATGGCTGAGAGCAGAAGTGAGCTTAAGTTCTTAGGTTCGTACAAAGCGAATAATATAGAGTATATTAGCTCTGTTTTTTAAAGTAAAAACCTGAAGTGAGGGTTGCATTTTGGATTCGTGTTTAGAAAATAAAGTTAAATATTTTAAGGCACATAATCATTTTTTTTAACAGATCTAGACTCTAATAAAATAAAGTAAAATAATTTGAAATTAAATTAGCTTTTATTCCTTTAATATAAATATTCTTTTATAAGTCTAAAGTTAATTTAAAAGTGTGTTCATTAAATTAAATACTAAACATTAATATTGAAAGGAAATCAACGAAAAATCTCTAAAATTACTCAACTTAATATATCCTTCCATATATTTGCAAGCCAAAAAGTAATCATTTGTAATATTTACTAACTTTATTTTGTACTTAATATTCTTTTATCTAAAAGTAAGCAATTTTTGCTTTATATATGACCTTTTTTTGATTTTAAATATTTGCCATTTATATTTAAAATTCCTCAATCACCTTAAAGCATTAAATTAAGCCAACAATGAGCTCTCCGCCGACAGACAGAGTGTTTGTGCGGACTATTCTGGGTATTTGTGATACGTATATTTTGCACATTTGCTAAATCAGCGCGCTTAACCCCTGACAGCCCCCTCGCCCAACTTCTGGCTCTGCACACACACGCCATGCATTGACACCTCCCAATAATTTCGGGGATGTGTGCTGTGTGTGTGCGCGGGTGTGCAGGTAGCGATGCAGCTGCGATTTGTTTCACTTAGTTTTCGCCCTCGTCGCCCGACGGTGGAAAATTTGCGTACGGCGTCGCTGGGATTTGGATTGTGTAAGACATGCACGCAACATTACCACAACTCCCCCCCCCCCCTCCCC
>VNKF01003146.1:118588-252310 GCA_008044355.1 Drosophila lacteicornis
ACATTACCACAACCCCCCCCCCCCCCTCTCAGTTGCAGTCCCGCATTTTCCCGATTTTCCCCCGATTCTCCCTCACTTTTCCGGCTACTCAGATGTCGTGTAAGTCAGTCGATGACAAACAAACTGCACACAGCAGGAAAATGTCATTTGAATCGGAAAATGGGAGCTTTCACTTTTGGAAATTATATATTATCTGAAGAGTTCTTAAACTTAATATTTAAAATGCTTAATTACCAAAATTTCTGTCTAAACTTTTCCCTGTCAATGTTTTTGTGTATATTTTTGGAATCCAAAATGTGCTCAGCATAGTTTTCACTAAATATTTTTTACAAGTCACGTAAAGCTTCGATATATATTTTTTACACTTGAAATAAACCATTCCTAGACCCTTGATTTTTCCCCAGTGTGGCCAGAGAGGTCTTGCTGTTGGATTTTTGGCCAAGCTAAATGTCATTCAACGTCCATCCATGCATCCATTTAGCCATCCATCCATCCATCAGTCAGCCAGTCAAGGCCACTAATTAGGTGTAGTCAAGGGGGTTGCACTACCTGCTCTACCTGCACCCCCTTTTCCTCGGCTTTTCCGATGCTAATTAAGCGACGATGCATCAAAGTTGTTCTGGAAAATTCTGCGTTTCGCTGCACGAAAATTCCAATCCAGTTCCCAGCTACCAGCTCCCTGTACTTGCCATTGCCAGTTCCCAGTTCCCAGTGTACAAGATACGGAGGAACAAGTACCTGACATCCACCTCGGACATTGACAATGCGCCCTCTGAGAGGCTTTGACATGGCCAAGTTGGCGACTTGGCCGTATTGAGATGTCATCGGTCGGCTAACGAGTTTGGGCCAGGAGGAGAGGACTTTCGTTGGACTTACATAATTAGGCGGAGAGGAGATCAGTGCCAGAGCTGCTCGCTGCTCGCTGCTCGCCAGACGATTACACGCGCCGGCCATGTAATGGGGCCATGTTCGGGCCCATCTCGCCCATCTGATTGAAATGCCAAAAGGAACAACTGACACAGCCTGGCCAGAGCCGAGGCCTGGGCCAAGGACCCCCAAGTACTCACAACTCAAAATAGGCTGGGAAACTGCGAGAAGTAACTCACCTGCAAAGAGAGAAATAAACACCAAAATTGGCATTAGAAATGGGCTAATTTATGACTTGAAAATGGATAATAATACATATATAAAATAAGCTTATATAGGGTTTTTCAAAGCAGAGCCTTTCATGGACTCTTGCTGGCTTTCTTGCCTTTAATTTTGGCCAACTTTTACCCAGCCTGGGCTGGGGCTGGGACTGGAACTGGAACTGGGGTTAACCTCAGCTGGCATATGTGTGTGCGTGTCATTAAGATTCTCCCACGCATTCAGTGTCAGGTCTGAAGTGGCCCGCCTGGCCAAGATCTCGAGGTAAAAGCAAAACAAAAGGCAAACCAAAACCAAACCTAAAATGCAAACAAAACAAAGGCAATTGAACCTGGTCTGGTTCTCGGATCAGTTCAGTTCACCTTCGGTTCTGGGGCTGGCTCTCCGCTTTTGCTGTAATTCTGGGGACCGGTTCTGCGGTTCTTGCGGCTGTTTATTTGTTTGTTTGTTTGTTTGTTTGTTGCAATAAAATGAAACGTAAATGAAATCTATTGTATTCCATATGAATAATGAGACAATTTTAATAATTTATAGACAACTTTCGGTTAACCGCAATAGGCCGAGAGGCGAGACTCGAGAGTGGCAAGAGTGCCAAAGCCCAACTCCCCACATTATCCAAGTAAGACAATGGCTGAGGCCGAGGAGGATTCCCCACCGCAGGTCCAGAGTTCGATGATCCTAGACTCGACTCGGATATGGATATATATAGATAGGGTTTCTCTCAGTCCATCGTTAGCCGTGATAACAAATCGCGATTGGCATCGCTTCCGATCGATCGCAGGCCCAGAGACAAAGGTGAGAAAACTTTGGCCCTGACTCTAGCTCTGGCCTAGGGCTTTGGCGTATATGGAGGAGTCTGACTGAGTTTACACTGAGAGAAATTATATTTTGAAATTACAGAGCCATAGAAAATTAAAATAAATGAAAGAAAATCGGGAAAAATCATATAGAGAAAGGTAACTCCTCTTTCTTACCCTTCCAATTTCCCTATATTTGATAACTTGTTTTTCTTCAAGTGTCTGGAGTCTGTAGACAACTGCCTGCAGTCTGGACCACTCATTCATTCATTCATTCATTCGCCATTCATTCATTGACCGCAAGACCCGCAGGCCGCAGTCCCCAGTCCCCAGGCTCCAGTCCGGGCTATATGGCAATATGGCCCATCGTTTGTAATTGTATCTGTCGCAGCAATAAGTCAAAGTTGTCCAAAGTCTGGGAGCTGGAAGCTGGAAGTCTCGAGTCTGGAGTGCAACGTGGTCTTGCCTCCTTCGGTTAAGACGTGTGGAACGTGGTACGGGCACCGTACCGTACCGGTCGGTCTCGGTTACATTTCGGTTACACGATCCCGTCCGCGATTTGCCTCCTGGTATTGTTTTATGGCTTGGCTATTAGCCCGCGCCGAAGAGCTAATCTCCGCCAGCCGCAGGTCGAGTGGTCAGGAGTTCCGTCTCCCATCTCCCATCTGCCGGCAATTAAATGGCTTCAGGGCACGGGTGCTGCTGGTGGCACAGGTGAGAAGAGATGGCCATTTATTTATAGGTTGTCTTGCGGTTGGGTGTTGGCTTTTTATTGATTTTCTCCTCTGGCCAAAGGGTTGTGTGTGCTCTCCAAGCACTTCAAATCAATGAATGGAGAGTAGCAGCTATATACTTTGGCTATTCAAATTAAAATTTAATATAATATGAAGCTCGAATCGATTTCAAACTAAATCGAAGTGGGCGGAGTCCCAGAACTGGACACATACGAACTCGCACAACACTCATACGCTCCTTTGTCCCATCGTTTCATCGTCCAATCGTCCAGTTTCTGCCTTTTTGGGCTCCCAACCCCTCGGGGGCGTTCTTCTACGTCCACATCCCTTGTGTGGACAGCCCCAGCCCCCAGCTCTGGCCAAAATCAATAGCGCCCCAATGCCGGGCTATATGTGTGTTTTTGGGGGCTGTTTCCTGTGAATAGAAGCAGCTCCTTAACTGGGCTTCCAACTCGAACTCGGAGCTGAAGTTGAAGTCGAACTCGGACACCCGGATGCGACACTTAAACGATGTGCAATGCCGATGATGCTCCTCTCCTCCGTACTTGGGGGTGGCAACGAGGCGAGCGAGGAGGAGGAGGCGGAGATGGAAACCGAGAAAACCCGCCAGGGACAGACGACGCTGCCGACCAAATGTGGCCGATGACGTTGATAGTACACGTTCCAGAAGATACACACACATACATGCATGCCTGCCCCGAGATACAGATATAGCCGGGATGCCAGGGATACATATGTGCAGCGGCGAATCCTTCTTCCTCTTCGCTTTCTCGCTCACTCTCTGCCTGCTCCTTTCGCCTCCCGGGGCAACAATAAAAACTTGAATTTTGTTGATTTTATTTGCTTGCAGCGCCGAAGCTAGGAGTTTTTGGTATCCAGCTTTCAGCTTGGCCACCGCCTCCGCCCGCGTAAATCCTCCGTGGGAGCCGGGAGCCGGTAGCCAGGATCCTGGTAGCCACGGCTGCCTGGCAACTGTTCCCGGGAATCGCCCAACTTGAACTTTATGCGCTGCGGCTGAGTGATTCGTGCCTCTGTCTCCCATTCCCCGAAAACTTGGCCCCCCCACACACAAAAGTGGACCTTGGACGTTGTCTGGCGGAGAGACATCGACTCCGTCCGTCTCCATATCCATCTCCAGCGCCTGCTTCATCTCCATTTCCATTGGCAATGCCAGCGCCGAACTCCCAGCTCCATCTGCAGATGACTAGATAGCACGCGTCGTTTTTGCCACTTATTGGACAGTCTCCAGTATCCTGGATCCAGGATCCGAGACTCAGACGAGGCGGAGGATGCTATGTATTCGCCTGTACCCCATGCCCCACCCGAACCGGGGGACAGGAGGAGGGATACCACTGCTGTGTGGCATGTAGCTTGTAGCTCCAGACTGCTGACTGCAATTTGGAGAACTTAACCGCAACTGGCAGGACCAAGGACGAGGGACGACAGACGGGGGACGATGGCTGAGGAGCACCGCAGGGCAGGACACAAATGGCGAACAAATGAAAGTAGCGAAAATGTTCGACTGGAGCGGCGAATCCGCTGCACAGTCCGAAAAACTAATCAAAATAATTCAATAAAAACGAAAATAAAAATGTTGGCCATCTTAAATCATTATTTTAAAGCTCAATCTAGATTTTTAGGTTTTTTTCAAAGAGTTTCATTTATTTATAGCTCATCTAGAGGCTTTTCCCTTTTTTTTAGTGCATTGCTGTACATGTGTACTTCCTGGTCTAGGTCTTAATCCGGCTCCTGTTTCTGCTTCTGTTTCGGTTTCAGTTTCGGCTCCTGCTCCTGCTCCTGCCTCTATTTTCAATCTACCAACGAAGGATATTTCCCTTCTCTTTTTTTTTCAGTTTAACTGGAGGTCAAGAGAGCACCACAAGCCATGAGCATCCAACCAACTTGCTGACGCATTATCCTCTGGTTTCCTGGGGATCCTTCTCTCTACTCTTTCAGAGGATGCTTTTTAGGGGTCTTGAAATCATTGTCATGAAGGTCTTGTGCTTTAAAGGCAAGGGAAATAGTTTCTACTTTGTTTAGGAGAACTATTCAGTTAGGGTCTTGAGTTTGGAATATTTTGGGTATTTACTAGAATTTTTTCAGAGTCTGTGAAAAGACCCATTTCTTTGAGTTTAAAGTTTCGATCATTTGCGTACAATTGGGTACATTTTCTTAGCCCCATGCCCATGTTAACCCACTGCCTTTTGAGCCAGCAGCAGTCACAGCTGCCATATTCGAATGTGCGGTTTGGCACTCTTCAATTTGCAACGAGCAACAACAACATCGCCGCCATAAATCACACACACCCGGGTCCCGGGCACACACACAGAGTGTGTACACTATGCCATTGGTGCCTCCGTTTGCATTTCCTTACACACAATTGTCTCTTTTCTTTGGCCGGGGCACAATGCACAAGTGACTCCCCAAAAAGCGGCCACTGATGATGGCTCTGGGTGGCTCTTTCTTTGGCCTTTTGTGAATTGGTGTCCAAGCGTTTTATGTTTCAATTATGCGCAACTTGCGCCCAACAATGGCGTTCCCTCTCTCTCTCTCCCTCTCTCTCTGTCTCTTGGTTGCCCCCAAATGAGGCTGTAAAAGGACCAAAAGGACCCTGTCTGCGTCTGTGTGTTTGCTGATGCTTAAATTCCCAGCACACATATGCAGATGGTAACATCACTCATACGCACGGAAGCCAAGGAGGCAAGGACAGGACAGGAAAGGAAAGGAAGCATCCCATGTGCAATTTTCCAGCTGAGAACAGGAGAGGCCTTTGCCCTCGAGAGTTCCTCAGTGAGAGAGAGTCCTGTCCTGTCCTGTCCTGTCTTTGGAAAGTGGCCAAGTTGGCAACTGCCCGGGAAGTCAAACTGGGAACTGGGAAGCTGGGAACTGCGAATTCAATTAGGAACCGCTCGACGTACCGAGGTCAGCGCAACTCACCCCGTTTTTAGGACGCTTTTTGCGCCTTGAGATCCTTTTGAAGGCACAGCGAGAAAAACTACACCCAAAAAAAAAACAAGAGTTTAACCTTACTACGCGTTGTCTTAAAAGTATACTCAAGCAGTATAACGAGTTTAGTATAGATTTTATACTTCTAAATATCAAATGTATACTCCAAAGTTTAGTTTTTATACTCCAAAGTTTCAATTGTGCATTTTCGAGTATTATTTTTATACGAACCTACATCGAAAGTTCGATAACATATCGCGTTAGCTGGAATTTAGTGCTTTTCTGTTTGTCGCGTTAGTGATTATTATGAAATATTGGTGCAGATGAGTATAAAATGTATACTTTCGTAGTATTAAATTGATAATCATCTTATTAAGAAATTTCATACTCAAGAGTATTTTTTTTGGGTGTAGGTACTAAACCTTTTAGAACTCACTTCTAGGAAAGCTTTAAATATTGTTTCAAAGTTAAAATAAAATATTTCCATAACTATACTCATTTTTAATATATATTTTATTTGTATACCCCCATAATATCGACTTAAACCTATTTTTCTTGCACTGTACGATCTTGTCCAGTCTTAACCCACTTTTTAACCCTTCTGTGCCGACAGCCAATGAGTTTCAGGGACTTCAAGCTGTGACACAACAATAAAAAAAAAGAAAACTTAAAGATGTAAATTGTTGTGCATTTATGTTGTTGTTTTTTGTGCTTTTTTTGTTGTAATATATTTTATATGCATTCCAAAATGGCGGCTGCGAGTGTGTGTGTGCGTGTGTGTGTGTAAGTAAGCTGCGCAATCGCTGGGGAAAATCGCAGACGATGACGATGCTGTGGCCAAACCCATGAAAGAGAGGGACAGACCGGGAGAGAGAGTAAGAGAGCGAGACCGCTGGGCTTGGCCCGAGTTTTATGTAGTTTTTTTTTTTTGCTTTCCGCCTTGCCTTTGGCTTTATCAAGGTCTGGCCAATCAAAATGTCCAACGACACAGAGACGCACACGCCAAATGAGGAAAAAGAGTGGGCAGATCAGACAGAAAGAGACGCTCTCAGCGGTGGGGCCGTGGGGCGGTGGAGCGAGTGAGGTAGCGGCGATCGGCGATCGGACGACAGAAAGGTGTGAAGCAGTCTTAGCTTATTTAGCTTCGGAGCCCAGTGGACGACAATAACAAATACCGTAATACCGGGGCGGTTGGGGGCAGAGATAACAGCGAAAGAAGAAACAGGGTAAGACAGGTAACTGAGAAACCTGCTCTTTGTTATTGTTGTTGTTGTTGTTGGTGCTTTTCCCCACTGATATTCATTCAATTCGCTTGCCCAATTCGACTCGCCCCAGTCTCCATCTCGCTCCCGCTCTCGCTAGCCGCCTCTCGCTCGCACACGATCGCCACGAAGACGAATGCGAGCCGAGCGAACCGAACCGATCCGAACGAGCCGAGCCCCACCGAACCGAAGCGAACGAAACAAAGCCCCAAAGCGGAGTAAATAAGTTATCAGGCGGATTTGTAACTGGAAACCGAATGAATAAATAAAAGGGGGAGGCGTCAACAGAAAACGCAGAGCCAGGCAAAACAGAGCAAAGCAAAAGCAAAAAGCAAAAGCCAAGAGGCAAGCCGAGCCGAGCGATAATAAAGATCAGAGCGCGTCTTCGGGGATCCCGAGAGACTTGCACTGAGAGAAAGAATGCGATTGTTTCCAGAGATCGTAATATCAAGTCAATGTGTATACGTAATATTTCAAAATTTAAAAAAAATTATAAGTAATTGCATTTTGAATTAATATTTCCATATTTATAGCCACAAGATAAACATTTAACATAAAATTAGTCATTTTTTTTAAGTTATTTAAAGATTTCGAATTTTTGTATTTTTAATAATATTAAACAGAATACAAATTAAGATATTTTCTTCAAGTGTGAAGACTGGAGACTGGAGACTACACACAAATACCAACAGAGAGTTGGGTGGTGGAGCCAGAGGAGAAGGTGGAGAAGAGGCGGGGAAGCGCAGCGAATGGGGAGCGAGCGAATCGCGAGAATTGCGGGAATCGAGAAACGCGTGCCGATGGAAAATGAAGACAGACGCATTTATGTTTGCCTTTTTATTTATTTTTTATTTTTTTGGGCTGGGCAAGACATCAGAGACTTTATATAGCCTTATGTGGCAGATGAAGAGACCTTTGGAGGCAGAGATTAATTAATTATCGAAGGAAAAAGTGTGCCGATTCCATGATTTAAAGGAATTAGAATAAAAACATTTTAAGGGACATTATTACATACACCCAAAAAAATCATCATAAAACCTAACGATTGTTACATGAATTCTATACTCTTGAGTATGAAAAATTTCTTAATAAGATGCTTATTAATTTGATACTACGAAAGTATACATTTTATACTCATCTGCACCAATATTTCATAATATTCACTAACGCGACTAACAAAAAAGCACTAAATTCCAGCTAACGCGATATGTTATCGAATTTTCGAAGTAGGTTCGTATAAAAATAATACTCAAAAATACACAATTGAAACTATAGAGTACAAAAACTAAACTTTGGAGTATACATTTGATACTTTGAAGTATAAAATTTATACTAAACTGCTTGAGTATACTTTTAAGACAACGCGTAGAAAGGTTAAACTCTTGCTTTTTTTTGGATGTATACTTTAAGCTGGTATTTTCAAAAGCTGGTATTTTCAAAAGCTTACTTCTTTAGAGAGTCTCATTTTTAGCTAGTACTTTATAACAGTAAGAAAATATTATTTACAATTTATAAAAAACTAAACCTAAAATGCTTCACATGTTAATGGCATTTATTTTATAAAAGACTGAATTCCCATTGAAGAAAGAGAAGAAATGCAAATAAGGCCTTTAATATTGATGGCAAAAATAATCCTTTAATATGCAGGGAAGTTCGCGCATTTCTGCAGAGCAATTTGCAAGGAGAAAGAGCTCAGCTTCACCCACTCCGCCCACAGAAAATAGGACCAAGACCAAGACTCCACCCTCTTGCTCGCCTTTATCCCCCTTTTTTTTTGCTGAAGGCGGAGGAGGGGACACACACCATCCAGATCCAGCCAGCATCATCCAACGCATCCATCCACATCCACATCCAGGCCAGCTGCATCGATCCCAGAGCTCCACTTTAAGGTGTGCAATGCAATGTGACAATGGCATCTTAATGATAATAATTATGCTGATAAGATGCGTTGGAGGAGGAAGGAGGGATATCGAGAGGGCGGCGGAGGGGGCCAGATGGTGGCATCCATATCCATCCAAGTGCTGATATAAATCGCTGGCAAACGGAAATGGGGAGTGCCGTGGACCCAAAGAACCATTGCATGCATTCGAGGTGGGGTCCCCCTGGGTTCTCCCGGGGGTTTCCCCTCGAAGATCCCCGCGAAGAGCCCCTCTCAGAGCCTCAGTCTCTGCACTGAAGCTCGTCGTGATTGATTTATTTATTTGAGCCGGGCGCGACGCGACGCGACGCACATACGGTTGGTTTTTGGCTTTGGATTCGCATCTTGGTTTCGTTTTAAATCAGTAATCATTGAATTAAATTATGCCCGGGCTGGGACACGAAATGAGCAGATGGAAACCGAAGCCAGGGATACATCCAAAGATCCGCAGATCAGCAGATCCACAGATCCCGAGAGAGATCCATCCCAACCCATTCCATGCCATCCGCTGGCCGCACCCACACCCACAATCAAAAGCACGAGACGGTAATCACTGACAAGGAGGCTGAGGGAGCAGTACGAGGAGGAGGAGCTGGTCACATGCCAAAATCGGCTGGAAACAACAGCCACAATATTGGCTGTGAAGTTTTTATTGAATTCGCTGCCAAAACACCCACATGCCATAGCCCCATGGCCCATTGCCCATAGCCCATAGCCCATAGCCCATGTAGTGTGCCCATTGGCGAAGAAACAAAAAATCCCAGATGCGAAATCCAAATGCGAAGCCGAGTCCGACACTGTAACCGAACCGATATACGAACATATCAAGTAATTCTAGATCTTTAATTTATCAACGATAATACTAAACACTATTTAAATATTATTTATATAAAATGTAGTTATATATTTAAGATATTTATATAACTTCCTATACTATTTAGAGCTCTTTACCATTCGCCATCTGTGTAGTCAATGGTTATAATAAAATGTTGTTATATTTAAAACAAAGTTCCAAAGATTCCTGCCAGTTTAGGGACCCTTATATCATTACAAAGCTTCTAAAACCAGCAGAAAATACTAAACACTATTTAAATATTATTTATATAAATTGTAGATATATATTTAAAATATTTCCATAACTTCCTATACAATTTAGAGCTCTTTACCGTTCGCCATCTGCGTAATCAATGATTCTAATAAAATTTCCAAAGATTTGTGCCAACCTAGGGACCCTCATATCATTACAAAGCTTCTAAAACCAGCTATCCAAAGCCCACATAGTTGTGAAACGCACTGTACGCTGCACAAAGGGTGTGTGCACCGACTTCTTGGGCTTGGAGGAGCCGCAATAGAGATCGCGGGGCTCTTGCAGGTCCGGCAATCCAGCGAATTGCGTGGGCTTTGCATTTCCAATCTGAGCCCTGGTTGCCCGAGCTATTTATAAACGCAATGAATGGGCAGCAAGCGGATCAATGAATGAGCCAAGAAATAATAATTGCTTGGCTCAATTAAAAATGAAAAAAAACAGCGGATAATAAATGGAAAAAGGGGGGAAAAAAAGAGACGAGCTCAGACCCCATGCCGAACCTAGTTGAAGACAGCAAAGACTCGCCCCGAAAGACAAAAGGCCGTCAACTGGAGAAGAAGCCTCGTTGCGGCGTCCGTCGTCGTCGTCGTCTCCTCTTCACTGGGTTTCTTCGGGGGTTTGATTCCGATTCCAGTTGGGTTTCTTCGAGACGACTTTGTGGATTTCTTTGGGTCTTTTCTTTGACATCGCGTAGGCGCTGCCAAGCCCGTGGATCTTAATGAATGACTCGGTACGCGGTACGCGGTACTCGGTTCTCCCCAGCTCGAAACTAATCACGCTACCCCGCCCTCGGCAGCTGAGTTATTTGATCTTGGCCTAATTTATGCAAAATAATTACTATCACACACACACTCGCCTCATAATTCTCAATCTCAACTTTTGTGTAGAAAAAGTTCTTGTATTTCGAATTTCGTATTTCGCGCTTGGGATCTTCCGCATTTCCGGTGCTTCGCTTTTTGGCACGTGCTCGCGGCGAGGGGATGAGCTCAGGAGCAGATGCCATGTGGAAGTGCAAGAAAAATGAGCTGGCAGTGAAATAAAATAAACGAAAAATAAGCAAGCGCAAAAAACACACAAAAGTAAACAAAAAACCGGTGGAAAATCCATTGAAATTCGTTCGCGCCTAGGCAAATTCGAGGCGCGTGCGCAGGGAGCGCGGGAAAACTGCGACAGGGAGGCGGCGGGGGCGTGGCAGGATACTCCACCCCATCGTCATCATCGCTCACAGTCAGATGTTCGCCTTCGAACATTTTGCGGTTTGTTTTGCTCGCCGGCTACGCGCTTACAAAAGAAAGCAAGAAAAGCGCGCGCGGTGCGAAAGAAAGCAAAAAGAAATGGTGTTTGCAGAGACACAAAAAAAAGCAAGAAGTGCAAGGAAAACCCCCCTTTTCGGGCATTTGCTTCTAACTATGACAAAGGTGCCAAGTTCTGCCCCCACGCCTCCCGCCTCCCGCCTCCCGCCTCCCCATTGAAAGTGAAAAGTTTGCCAAAGTGCGAGGCGGGAAATCATAAAAAAATAAAAACGGCAAAAAAACGACTAGAAAAAAAAACAAAATACAAAAAAAAGGAGAAAAGAAAATGCGCGTCAAAACAAACGCTGGCTGGCAAAGTGTAAAAGATTCATTAACTTGTTAGCTTCTGTTTCAGGTCATTTCGGGGTTTCCCCGTTTTCACTTTTTCCTCTTTTTCCGCCTTTTTCGCAGACCCTGAGCCGATGTTAAGTATACGCACGGTTGGCCGTCTGCATGAAATAATAATGGTAAGTGAATTTACGTGGCAACTGCGATTAGGTTATGGAAAAAGGAAGTTGGGAATTATTTTCCCCATTTTAACACATCTATTTAAGGTTAAAATTCGATTAAACCATGATTTTAAATACATTTTTCAGGCTTTTATATTACATTTTTCTTTCAGGTGAAAGAAGAGAACAACAATAAAAGTCGGGATATTAAAACACAAAACCCATTCACACTGTTATCACCGAAAAAAAAAAAACTTTAAAAACTACAAAATTCAGACCGAATCCGAATGGATGATGATGGTTGATGGGAAACACCCACAAAACACACAGCACAACACACAAAAAAACACAACAAAAGGCTAAAAGCGAGCGGAAAACAAAAGGCAAGTGCAAAACAATTCAGCGAACGCGAAGGGGCTACGGCCACGGAGGGGGAGAGGCAGAAGGACATCGCCCAGGACATGCAGGGCTGGCCAAAACGGATGCACCTAGCGCGACAGTTTGGACCAGGTCCTGGGAACTCCGTATCCAGTTTCCAGGACTCTGTCTGAGGCCCAGACTCGCCGCAGCGGAAGTAACTTGCTGAGCGCTGTTGTGGCTGATTATGCTGTGCTGCTGCTGCTGCTGCTCCTGCTCCTGGCAGTGGCACGGGGCTCCAGGGGGGGTTTCCACAGCCTCAGCCTCAGCCTCAGCCTCCCATAAGGGACTCGCCTGCCGTCCATCCGTCTGGACCATGTGAGCGGCGGCGCTGGCGTCTCTCCCGCTGCGTCGGCATAACGGGCCAGTTTCAATTTATATCCGCCATGTCCTTGCCCCCCGCAAGCATTCAAATGCAGCAGCAGCAGTTCCCCCTTATGCACCGCACGAAAAATATATATAAACCCCTACAAAATGAATAATTTTTTACAATTCGATATATTTTTAAAAGAATAAAATAAACAGTTTAAAAAGAGTCTTCCAAAAGGGATGCTCAATAAATAAGTTGAAACGAAAATAAGGTCAAAAGAGGTCTTATTGATTTAAAACATTAATTAGTTCAAAGAATATTTTATTATCTGATATTTATATATTTTTTCCTATAATAAATTTTTAAATAATACACCTCTTTCTTACTTTAAACAATCCCAAAAGGATCTAACTATCTCTGCTAATTAGGGAAAATCTCTGAGACTTTTTACAAACTATATCCAAGAGATACCTTCGATTTACAGACAATATATACTTCTGGAATCTCGTATTCGTGGCTTTTGTTCCACGTGTCGTCCGTGGCATATATGTGAGCAGTTTAATTATACATAAAACCGAGAGAGAGCTGGCATTCCGCCCAGAGATCCCCGGATTCCCCCCTCTCACTCCTGATGTTTTGGCCGCTTTTGGAGTTTAACGTCACCAAACTGTAGCCGCAGCTGGACAAAAGTTTGACGTCCACATGACGACACGGTGACACTGCGGGTGTGTGGAGGGTGTGGGCGCAAAAAAAACAAAAAACACACAAAATAAATAAATAAAAGGACGAGGCAGGAGGCAGGAGGCAGGAGGCAGGAGGCACTCTGTTATTTGTTATAACAATTGCAAATGCTGAAAACGCGAGGAGGACGTTGCCATGGCGATTAGGAGCAGGATAACACAAAAAAGGCAGCGGTCGCTTGGTCGGTCGGTCGCTCATTTAATGGACACTGTTTGGTCGATAATCAAATTAAAAGAACGCCCAAGGTACGAGAAAAGCTCAAATCAAAAAAGAAAAAAAAGCGGAAAAAAAGAGCCAACAGGCGCCAGGACGACCATGAGATGGCCACCCAGGTCAGCCAGGTGGGTCACGCAGGGCTCAAGGTGTGACGGACTGATGGGGTGGCGAGCTCACCTCCCCATTTACTTTACTATATTCCCCTCCATCTACCCAGTGCCCTGGGCAGGTGCAGGTCCTGCTCGATTAACGCTGACCATATCGGCGGCATATCGAACCCTATTCCGGCCTCGCGCCGCCAGGATGTTTGTGCAGCGAAGCTCAACGGTCGGCAGGATATCAACTGGCCGGCAGCTGAGTTCTAGTAGCTCCTTCATCGAGCTTATTAATTGCTTCGAGATCAGTGATTAAGGGGTTATTTCTGTATTGTTATTATTTAATTAAGTTGCTTACAAACACTTAATTGCGTGGCTAGAATTTTCGAATTTTTTAAGACTCTATTTACTCTTCTTTTAGGCACTCTCAATGGCACTTGTCGAACATGGAGCATTGCGACTTGTTCTCGGAAATTACTCATCAGGCCACTGTCCCCCCTTTAGCCCCTTTAACCCATGCCACCCCCACACGGGCGACAGTGTCGCTGATAAGAGGAGCAGCACCCATCACCTATGGGCGGCATGACGAAATGCTGTAAGACTCTCGGGCATTGTTCCTGCTCGTGTTTCTTGCGGAGATCAAAAAGATTCCCCCAGAGTACAAGCGAAAAATGGAGCCGAGGTGCAGGCGGAGGTGGAGGTGGAATCGAAATTGAAATTGTAGCAATTAATTATGATAGACGACGAAATGGGGACGTGATTCGGGGAAAGTGGCAGAGGGGGCCAGAGGGGAGCTAGCTAACAACAGCAATTTTGGGGACAGAGCGAGCAGATATCGATAAGGATGGTTACCATGTTTATATGTCATATGGGGCGCGTTGTAGGCATACCATCCAGGTCCGGAGCATCGGGTCCAAGCCTCCTCCGATCGTCAGCAATTAGGCCTCCTCTTATCACCTGGAAATTACCTGGAAAAGGCCGCTCGCCGTGTTGTTGATTTTGATTTGTAAGACAAATAGACCGAAAAAAAAGAGAGAAACAGAAAGAACACCAACAGCAAACAACTTTGCGAGCAATTAAAATTGTTTGACGACACAAGGGCTCCTCCGCCTCAGGTGGGGGAGTGGAGCCGCCAGTACGGGCCCTGGCACTACCCGGTACTGGCCAGGCCAACTCAAGTGCGTCACTGTCCAGTTGCCGCGGCCGACGCTATCTAGATAAGATTGATAACGTCGCTGGCTGGCTTGCTCACTCCGGCCACAAGTGGAAAATCTGTGCAAAAAATCCCAACCAGCCCGAAAACGAAAACGAGCGAAAAAAGCAAAAAATATGACTTACTTTATTGCAGCCGCGAACAATCCATATTATGACAATGATATGGATATATGCCGATTGTATGGCGCTTTATGGCTTTACGGCCCTGATTTCCCTTTGAACTAAGCCGTGTTTCTTTTTTTCTCTGCCAACAATCGGAACCCAATGCAGCTTGGACGCTGGTCCCACAGGGGATTGCCAAATAAGTTGATAGGGAAATTACGAAGAACGCTAATCAGCGGTTCTACGGCTCTAAATAACCAAAAAAAAAAACAATAAATTGGGGGGGTGGGGAAAGGAAATCTGAAAAATCATTGCAAACACACCTAGGCGGGCGAGTGGCTCTGATTTAGACATGGCGATATCGCAGCGATAACTCGACTAGATACAAAAACAACAACAAAAATAGAGCAAAATAAGGAGACCTTCCATATGGTCGAGGGAGGGGTGTGGCCGCGGAGAGGTGCGACATGGTCGACTGATATGGTCTGACCACAGGGCCCAGCCTAACACACGCATTCCGAAACCGTATTGAGATCATCTCTTTCATGGCAGGGTCACCTTGCCCAGTTATTCTGTGCAATTTACGGCGTTGGTCACTCTATTAATCATTGATTTGAGGGGAAGTTGGTCCGAGTAACCCGAGTTGTTCTACTAATTAATAATATAATAATATAATTCATGGCAGGGTCACCTTGCCCAGTTATTCAATTACAATTTACGACATTGGTCACTCTAGTAATCCTTATCCCTTGATTGAGGGGAAGTTGGTCAGTTTAAAATTAGTAACGATATTGTAAAATCTATAACCATCCGAGTTGTTCTACTAATTAATAATATAATAATATAATTCATGGCAGGGTCACCTTGCCCAGTTATTCTGTACAATTTACGGCGTTGGTCACTCTAGTAATCCTTATCACTTGATTGACTTGGTCAGTTTAAAATTAGTAACGATTTTGTAAAATCTATAACCACCCGAGTTGTTCTACTAATTAATAATATAATAATATAAACTAAAAGTAAAATAATTATCGTAAGCAATCCTATTTAGTTACGTTAATTTATGAACGATATTATTAATAATTTATTATATACCTTAGTAAGTATATAAATATAAACTCAAAAAGCTCATGTGCTAGCAAGCAAAATAAGAAGTAATAATAAAAATATTATAATATTTAGCATTATTTAGTAAGGTTAAAAATTAAGAAACTCTGAGTAAAGGAAATCCTTAAGTATTTTGATTGGCTTTATCAAAAACCACAAGACAGAACTGATTTTATTTGAAAAACCTGCCAAGACAGCTGTTTATTTTTCAGCTGTCGCTGTCCCAATTGGAATTAACCCTTGTTGTTAAACCCCCCCCCATTCATAAGCAACACTCACCTTGTGCAATTCGAACCGCGGGCATTTTAATTCTCATTTTTCTTTCCAGGTTCCGAAGGTGATTCAATCTTCGCGCAGACACAGGCACACAGAACCCAACGAAGGGCAATGTCCTGCCGATCTCCAAACTCCAACTGGGACTCTGCGCGATTTCCACTTGGATTCCACTTAATCCCGATGCGAAAGTTTCTAATATATTCTAGGGTTTTTTTCTAATGCTCTGCTCTCCGTTTTGTTTACTTATTGCACTTGTTTCGTTTTTTGTTGTTATTAAAAAAAATTGTTTTTTATTTGCTAATCAGACAGCTTCAGTTTTGGTATTACTTGTTGTTGTTTTTGTCATTTTGGTGGCTTTTCCTGGGCTGCCATATTGCCAGAGCAAAAAAAAACGAGGAAAACCAGAACAAAACAAACAAAATACAAGGATGATATTGTAAATTTTGATAGGTAGAAAACTTGAGCACTTTTTTCACTTCCTTTGACTTTTTTCTTTACTTTTTTGTGATCTGTGTGCGCTCTGTTGTTGTATTTTTCTTATAGGAACCTTTGCACTCCGGTTTTGGGTTTTCTTTTCCTTGTATTTGCATTTGTTGTCAAGCTTTGTTTTTCAGCTGTGTCTGTTCTGCTGCTGCTGTTGTTGTTGTCGTTGTCGTTGCCAGATTCGCACGCGGTTTCATTTTCCAAAAATTCCAATTGGAGTCGGTGAACGAAAAAAAAACCCAATTGGTTGTTAGCACACTCCGAGACACTTGAAAAAAAAAAAGATTGCACTATATGTGTCGATTGCAGCCTGGCTTCGGTTGATTTCTGATTATTTTCCCATTTCGTAGGGTTGCTGCATTCTCAGTGTATTATTTCGTTTCGTTTCGTTTTTGGTATTTTGTTTCTCTCGATAAACTGTTATTATTTGCCGCGACGGCTAACGGTAAACGGTATGTGTGTGCTTTAGCGGCTCCGGCTTTTGTGCGGTGCTAACGGTAACGGCGGAAGTACGCGACTACTTGCGACGTTTTAGCGGCGAGCGCGTCTTCGCTGCCGTCTCTGCCTCTGCCTCAGCCGCGGTCGCTGAAAGCTGCGCAGCTTTGCCTCCTGCTGTCCAGGGCCCACCAGAAACAACAGAAACAACAGCAAAGCGCCCAAGTTCCAACCAACGGACGAGCGGACGAGCGAACGAACCGAACGCCAGCGAACGCGTTGCAAGTGTGACGAAAGCTCGCTTCGGACACAGACGTGAATACGAGAAACGCGAAAGAGCGCCAAGCCAGAGAGAGCGGGCCAAAGAGAGGGCGGCGCTGGCGCTGGGTGTGAGTGAGTGTGTGAGTGTGAGAGTGGAAGAGCGAGCTTGCTTAGGCGAACATGTCCGAACGCGACGATGTCCTGCGAGCGACTGCAGATAATTCAATTTCATTTCAGGCTTTTGCACTTTAATGCCAATCTGGCAATTTGATTTTGGCTAAGCGACGCCGACGCCGAAGCCGCCGTGGCTGCCGCCGACGCAGCCCTTTCCTAACGGTGTCTTCGAGTGGTGGTGGGTTGGTGGGTTGGGTTCGCGCTCTCTGCCAGCGTCGCTGCCGGCGTTTGTTTATTTGCCGCTGGCCATGTGTGTGCATCTGTGTGTGTTGGTGCGTATGTGGGGGTGGCACTGGCCACACTGGCCAAAGCGGGACAGCGCTAGAGCGAAGCTCCGGCACACGCATGCAAATCGCAAAGGGGTGGAAACTTTCAGGCTGGTCACTCTGGTCAAACGCTAGATTCACACACACACAAGCATGCACGTGTAAGCTGCGGGCGCGATTACAACCCTCTCGCAATTACAACAACACGAGCAAGGACACCAAACAAGGACAACAACAGCATTTTGGAAAAGGACATCAAAGCGCGCGCGCACCTTTCAGGATGTGAATAAAATATTACCTAAAATAGTAACAAGAATACTTTCTTACTTACATATTTTTTATTAAAGAAAGTTAAACAAAGGTAAATGCAAGCGAGGTGCTTTTACCTTTTTCTATACTCAGACACGCGAAAAGTGTTCCTAAGCATTGAGCCAAAACGAGAGGTCAATGCTCACCCACTCGCTCTATCGTACTGCTTAGAAACACTTTTCGTGTGTCTGAGTACTGAGCTTTACCACATAAATAAATATTAAATCAAGTTGGATTAATGACTTTATGTGAATTTTGTATTGTTTGCATCAGTGATTCCATTTTATTCTATGTATAAAATTCTTCCAATAAATCGAAAGACTAATTTGCCATTTTTAAAATTAAATGACAAATTAAAATTATTTATATTTTTGTTATTATTAAATAAATAAAAAGCCTTAATTTTAATGGGAACACAAAGCATAATTCCAGCGAATTCCGCTCTTTGGGGCACGTCCTCGTCGGGCCCGTGTCCAAGAGCGTCTGGTGGAGCCGGTGGCGGCTGTCTTCGGGTTTGGAGGATGCAACCAACACGTTCCAACACGTTGCAAGCTCGCAGAGATCGACGACGAAGCGCCTCCAAAGGTCATGCCATTGGGGGGGTTGGGGGGGGGGGGGGGGGGGGGGGATGATAATAGCGGTGCTGGGGGTTAAGGTGCATCCCTTAATGAATGATCACCTCACCTCCGCTTGTGCACCCCCCTTGGCCCCGTTGCAACCGCGACATCGAACATGTTCGCCTGCCGGCCTGGCCTCCCTCGTCCCCCCCACCAAAAAAAGCAGCAAAAAACTGGACGCCTCTGCCGGGCAGCGCTGCCGCGGCCAGCGTCGCGTCGCTGCTGCCATTAATGTCAGGCTCTTTGATATGAGAATCAGCGCACTCTCACACATTCACACACATGAGAGCTTCAAATGCTGCGAGTGTGAGTTTGTGTGCGAATTGTTGTTGTTGTTAATTGTTTCGCGGGAGGGGCAGGGAAGGGGGAGGGGGAGTTGGGAGTTGGGTGATATGTGATTTGTGTGTGTGTGTGTGTGCTCTAGGGTCCGAGTCTTATTATCATTTGAATTGCACTGTCTTACCTATCTGCGTTTTGATGTCTTTCGTGTTTGAACCTCTCAAAAATATCATATTCTTAATGTTAACCCTTAAAAAAATAATTTTCTTAATGTTAACCCTTAATAGGTTCCAAAATATTAAATAATAATCCATTTTAATTTGATAATCAATATTTAATATTTGTATTATCTCTAATCTAATTCAATACTATTTCGGTTATATGTTATTTCCCATATTATATTATCTATAACTTTGAGATTTTCTAGATTCAAAGTCTATGTCTAAATAAATCCAGTAATTATCCTAAAAATCCTAAATCGTAGCTCTTTGATCCCGTATCCTAGATCCCATATCCTTTATCAAATAATAATCAATCTAAAAAAATAGTATAATTCATAGATCTTATATATTGGGTTCAAAAATATTCGTACATACTATATATGGAGATATATGTAACTTATGTACAAATTATTGGCGCTATAGCCCTACATATATGCAAGCCCACTCGTACTCCAAACACACACACACATACGCACTTTCACACACTCTCGCCAACACACACTCACACTGAGACGCACACATGTGTGGCGTCGCACACGCGCGTTCGTCATCGATTGGCCGCCGACTCTGCTCTCGCACATTTGTGTTTGACAATCGCCCGCTGCCACCCCCCGCGGTCCATCTACCCCTTCCCCATCATCTTAACCCATCCACACACACACACACAGCCCCCTCCCCCACCTGCAGCTCTCTTTCAACGCACAGGTAGCACACATACACAGAGAGACGACAGGCTGGGAGAGCAAGCGAGCGAGAGAGCGGCTCTGCCGGCGTTGCCGGAGAGAGAGCTTGAGAGAGCGCCACCCCGCAAAGGTGGAGAGCGAGAGCGTGGGTAGGGGGATGGGGGACAACAATGTGTGCCACGAAGTGCCAAGGTGAGGGCTACTGGCCGGCAGGGGCGGGGGCAGGTGGGGGCTGTGGAGTAGGGGTCGCCGGGCATCGCTATAACTGTTATCAGTCGAACGGAGACCGCTCACACGACGAAGCCGGCTAGCGGAGCGCAACGGCAAGGAATAGAATTGGAATGGAAATGGAGATGAAATGGAATTGGCACAGGAATGGGGCCAAAGTGATAAGCTTCTTCTTAAGCTTTTATTTACAGTATTAATATTTTGTAGTTAGGGGTATAACTTATATTTAATTTATACTTAAATTATATTTTGATTATTTTTTATCCATGTTAAGAGACCGTAAAAAAAAGGAAATAGAAATAACAACTGACAAAGCTTTATATTAAAACATTCTCAGAAAGGATCTAAAATAAAACATATGAATCGCAAACTATATAAAATCGATTGAAATTAGCTTTAAATTATATTCAAATTCGATTTAAATCGACACAAAATGTCAAAGGGTTATCCTTATCATTTGAGTTCTGTTTAATACCTGAATCCCATAAACTCGAACTCCTAGAATTATCCCTAATTGTCTGATTTCTGACCTCGTTGCAACAACTTCCGATGCAAAAGGGTAAATTCCTTCGGTTGGGGGTGGTAAGATTCCGATTCCGATTCCGAATCCGATTCGGCGAGATCAAAGGGATCGAGAAACAAACACAAATAAAGCGGGAGCAGGGGTGGGCAATCTAAGCAGAGTCGAGCAATTACCCGCGAATCCGAAAGGCGAGTGCGAATTTGTCAGAGCCGCCACTCGAGAGGAACCTTCGCAATTTCAACGTGTGTACGCAATCAAAGCGGTGTTTTTTCATACATTTCATTACACATGCATGCACTGAGAGAAATCGCGTGAATTGGTACCCGATTTATCAATGAAAACCAGAGAAATCAAGGCAAAAGAAATACTTTGTACGATAAAAAATAATCCGTAATGATACATGACTTCCAACAGAAGGAAATCTCAGTTTTTACGAAAAAGTCAACTTATGTAAGTTGTAGATTCGCTTTCCGTTCGAAATATAACTAGAATCTTCTTATATTTAATTTATATCCACATCTTTAACGTAGCTAAACTTATGTAATATATTGCCGACCTACAAAGCCCTTTCTCACAGTGTATATTCATACCTTGTAATATATGCAGATGAAGGCCCGGCTCTGTCAGCAATCGATGGACGCCTGCTCCTACCGATCATTGTCGGCGAGATGTGAGAATTTCGTTATTTTTGTTATTTTTCGCGACGGATTAAAAGCAACGAAACCGTAAACTGAAAACTGAAAACCGAAAACCGAAAACCGAAAGCTGAATACTGAATACTGACTGAAAATAAAAAGCGAAAACATAAAGCTGCAGAAACGAGCACAAAAACCGCCATTTAACAATAACGAAAATTGCAGAATTGCCGGCAATTACCGGCAGGGACGACCAAGGGGGTGGCGGCCGCCTGTGACATATGCGCACCGGGAAAGTGAGGTAGAAACCAGAAAAAAAAGAAGAGGAAGCGATGCTTGAGATTTAGAGTGCACTCCGAAAATGCAGTTGCAACTGCAGCAGCGGCAGCGACCCTGCAGCGGCAACTGCTGCATCATTATGTCAGCTGGAGGAGGTCCTGCGGCTGCCAGGTCCAGTACTCCACCGCCACCGCCGTCCAAAAGTGTCGACAAATTGCCCAAGAGCCTACGAACCCAACCGAACCCAATCGGTGATCCATCATCGAGGCGGCCAGCTTGCCCCACTTGGCCAACGGCCAGTTCTCGGCCAGCTTCGCTCCATTAGCCGCTGCGTGCCGTGATTGCCGCTCGGCTAAGTGGCCAGCTAGCCAAGTGGCTAGGCCACACTGGCCGAAAATTTTATGAAGGGTATCCTTTGCCCACACAGAGAGAATTTTTAAGTAAACATGGACTTAAAATAAGAAAAAACGTACTCAAATATCTACCGAGAACATGTGTACTTACTTAGATGTGGTTTTGTACTCAGTTCAAGTGCAATTTTAAAGAATACGAATACTCATCTTAAGTATTTTATTACGTTTTTGAGAATAATTCGTACTCAAAATTTTTAGAGGAGTATCTGTAATTTTTAAACTGAGTACACAATATTCTGAAATTGAGTACAAAATATTTTTCTGCAGAAAATATTTTATTTACCTTATAAGAGGCTTTAAAAAATATATATTCGTTCACTAAATAAAAATTACTCACTTCTTCTGGCTGTTTGTTGTATATTTTCTTTGATAAACATTTATTTGCAGTGCACCAGCGATCGTTGGTTGGTTATAAATCGTTTTGGCCAACGGCTGACCATTATCACGGCTACCGGTTCTGTGTGCAGTTCCGCCTGTATATTAGGGGGGGAAATATCCCCCAACTCTGAGCTTACGGATTTTTTCTCCCCTTCTTTTTTTTTTTGGGCTGCTCTGCCCTCCCCTTCCCGACCATTAATTGTCGCGTGAACAGCTTTGTTAGATCGATTTGGGGGTCAGGAACATATATATACATATATACTCCGCCGCGGTGTCAACCACTGGAACCACCCACTTGAGGCAACCACCCACCACCTGCCAAAAAAAAATTTTGTGGCACCAATTCCGATGCCGAACGTGGCTCCTCAATGCCAGCGGCCATCCGCTGATCGATTAAACGACCCGATGAGGGGCAGGATGTGAGGTGGCCAGGCGAGAGGGTAGCCATGGCTTAATGTCACACCAAGGAGTCCGCTGCGGTCCGCTCGCACCGCTGACAAATTGTTGATTGACGCAATCCACCAACAACAACAAAATATATATAAATATATATAGAAAAATATCAAAGGGAAAGCCATGTATCCAAGGAGTTGGTTGGCCTTTTTTTTGGCAGGGATAACACCGAAAGAGTTGGATTATTTCCCTTGACTCCAATGAAAACCTCTTTTTAAAAGGTAAATACATATTTATATAGTTTTTATCTTTACTTTAAATAGAGTTTAAACTTCATTTGAGGTTGTATAATATTTGAAACACAATAAACAAAATGAAAAAGGAGAATATATTTTGTAAGAAATATGAATATGATTCCAATGATTCTCAAATGGTAAATATATTTTTAAATAATTTAAATCTCTACTTTGAATACAGTTTAGACTTTATTTAAGATTGTAGAATATATAACAACCTAATACAAATATTTTAAAAATCATTTAAAGATCGTCCAAGGCTTGTAGGGATTTTTATGGTGTATCTGTTAGAATGGTCGGTCTATGGGGCTTTGTGGTTTTGAGCCGGGGTCGAAATAGCCCGGATTCGACCGGCTGACTGGCTGACTTCTTGTTGTTTCCGCGCACTAAACAAAGTTTATCGATTTAACAAATTTTAGCCACGGAGGACGACGACGCCGAGGCGGCGAACGAGAGCGAGTGCCACATTTCGAGTCTTTCGTCCGCGTCTCTGAGTTGCTCTGCCTTCCAGGACCCCGACTCCCGATTCCCCATTACCCCAACCCTCTGACTTCCTTTGTTTAGATGACCCAACAAACTCGGCCTGTGTCCTGGCCACCCAAGTGATCGATTATACATTCGATGGCCATGAAGGCTAACAACAGGCCTCCACCTCCTCGTCGTTTGTCGTTCGTCCTTTTGCCGCGGCGAAAAACCACCGGCTGTCCTCATTGCCTCCTCATTGCGTTGCTTGCTTGCTGCTCCTCCTCTCCATCTCCGCCATCGGACCTTGTTCTGGGCCATTAACCAGAGTCTCGGCGGGGCCCCAACTAGGTGAAGGCATACGGCGGTTGGCCTGAGGATTGGAGTGAAGATTTCGGAGATTTAGGAAATCTGACCCACAAAAGTTTAGGATTTAAAATAGGCCCTTTTTGTTGTAATTTATTATTTAATTTGTATTAACTTCAGAGCCACTTTAAACGTAAAAACAATATATTTTAATATCTAGTGTATCCACTTGATTTCCTTATTTTTAAGAGGTCCTTCAGCTGGTATTCCCATCTGGTTTTCTAGGGTTCCCAGGCTAGGGAACGACCTTTTACCCCCTTCGAAGCGTCGGCACTTCTTACGGTTTTGTGAGAATATTTTTAGTTAATTGAAATCCCAAAAAGTCAGAGACAAGTGCAGGCGCGAGCACTTGAGCCCACTCGAGAGTCCTGCGATGTCCTGGCTGTATTCCAATCGGTAATCGGAGATCCCTTCCTATCGGATTTTCTTTCGGGAATCGGGAATCGCCAGCCTACATTTAGCCTCGCCTTTCAGTGCGGTTAACCGAAGGGCGGAGAAGTTACCCACTTCAGACAGTTCAGAGTTCGAACACTTGAGGTTAGAATTATAGTAGATTTTTAAATGGATTTTTCAACATATATTTAATTTAATAAGACCTTAAGGTATTCAAGGGAAGGAGTTAGTTTATTCTGGTTCTTTAGCAAGCTTAATAAATATAAATTAAGAAATGAAATCAATATAAAATTCTTTGAGGTAAGTTTTAAAAAATATAGGAACTTATTGTAATCATTTAATTATTCAGAAGGGAAAATATATTCAATTAATATCTTTAACTATTGGTTATTATTATTCTAACTTGGTCTGTATGGGAACCCAATTGATCCCTTCCACTCCTCCCTCTTTTTCTCAAGATGATGCGATCACTGACTGCCCAAGTGACAATTTCTGTTGTTCCTTTTTTTTTTTTTTTGTGGGGGAATACAGCATACAGTAGCGGCCATAAATAAAACCCAGTGACAACACAACGGGCACTTGATATGCTGCTATGTCGTTTGATTTGCCTGCCTGCCCTGCTCTCTGCGGGCTGTCTTGAACAGTTTCCAACAAAATGAAAATATTTGGGAATTAATGGAATCTCAAGTGTGTCCACAAATGGAACGAACGATTCACCAAGAGACGGCGGCCATTTTGGGGGCCACCGCAGGGGCGGCAGATCCATGGGGAGATCGCCGGAAAACCAGGGGAGATCGTAAATGCACAGAGGCAAAATAATAGTAAGTTTTATCATAAAAATCCCAAGCTGAAGAATTAATAAATAGTAACCACAAAGGTAAGAGTGCTCAGGATATTTAATTTAATTGTGATATTTATAATAATATATTTAGGTTAAACATCAAGAAATATTAAGATTTTAGAACCTTAATATTGATATATTTATTTCTTTAATATTATAATATTTGTTTAGATCATATTTTTCCCCAACTGAGAGGATTCCTAAGCTTACTAAGGGGATAATAAGAGTCTTTAGAAAGCTTAAGATGTGTCTCAGCATATTTCCCCTTTATTAGGGATCAATAAATTTAATAAAATAATTACACCAGCATAAAGTATCATATTTTTCCCTAACTGTATGGTACAGCCCCACGGCCAGTCGCCAGTCCGTGCTCCTTCCATCCAAGCCGATGGGCGTTTGTCTTGTCCCACGGACACGGACAAACATATGGCAGACACATGTGAGCAGCCGAACTCAACTCAGGCCAAGCAACGGACCCGGGTCTCCGGTCTCCGGTCTCCGATCTCAAGACCCCTCGTAATGTTATTTTAAGCCACGCCGCCACCACGTCGTGGAGATCACAGATCTCTTATTCCTATATAAAGGGGCCTGTGGCTGTGTCGGTGGACTGTGGATGGAACACTGTCAGTTGGCTTGACATTGGCATGGAAATGGTTTTTGGTTTCGGTTTCAGTCGCTTCAGTTCTCGCAACGCTCCACATTTGACCAGCCATCCCCCCGAGAAATGTGGAGGGGAGCCAGTCAGTCACAGCCACAGCCACAGCCAGCCACTCATAGCCATAGCAGGGGGTGAACTTGAAAATCCCGTCGCTCTATGCCACACAGATGTATTTTTATACACATTTTCACATTTATTATTTATAGTTCTCTCTCTCGGGAGAATCGGGAGAATCGGAGGAGTGAAATGGTGTCTGGGTCTTCTCTTCTAATTCCCCCTGATCGCTCTCCTATATTTTCCAAGGTTATGTTGTGACTGAAACTAAATAGAACTTTGGGTAAAACTAAATAAAAGCCAGAGCTAGTTATATAGTAAATAATATTCAGGTTGTATGGCCTATTTTGCTATTAAGAGTTTCCTTAATTATTTAATTTAATGAATTTATCATCAGCTGCCTTGGGTTGGTCAATTCCAGGAGCTCAGAGCCTTCATTGCGTGTCTTTGGACTTAATTTGAAGACAGGAGAATAAAGGAGACTGGAAAAGCAAAGACTGAGTCGCAGACAGAGTCACGAACGAAGGGGGCTTGGTTTCTCTAGCCCAAAAAGCCGGCTTATCTTAATTGCAATATCGCCTCTCCCGATGGCAATCCATCTGGTATTTTATACCCTATTATAATATCTGTATCTATATCTGATCTGTCGCCGAGACCCCGGCCTTGTGGGTGTGTCACCCGCCTCAAATGGGGGCTGCCCGGAGATTCTCCTTGGCCTGTGTTAGAGTATGCGCACTTCACCTGAACTCCACTCCACACTTACTTATTATTAACTCCGAAAAATCTTTTGTTTCGCCCTGCTGTTTGCTGTTTTTTGCCTGTGCTTGCTCTTTAGCTTTGGCTTTTTAGGCGACGACGACATCCCACGCAGTCTGCGCTATGAATTCGAATGACTTGCCCCGGCCAGATCTTCCACATAATAAATGAATCGCTCCCTGGCCGGTACACGGCCCAAGAAATTACCTGAAATTACCTGAGCAAACTGGCCACTCTTTGAGGTCTTAACTAAATTGGTAAAATATAAATTGTAAGCTTGAAACACATTTTTGAAATAGAAGTTAAAGGAAAGCAAGTTAAAGTTTAAGATAAAAATATATCTGATGACTTTGCACTCGATTATATCAGCATCAATTACTCTGATTGTTTGTTTTTGATTTTATTTATTACATCTATTTTTTTTCAGTGTCCTGTGCTGATGCCTGCTTTATTATTACTATTTTCAGTTGGGGCCTAGCCCGCGCTCCAATGACAAATGGCTGGCTGGCAAATGCTGTTAAGGTGGCGCATGACACCGCCATACAACTACTGGGCCAAGTCCAAGTATTTAGCCAGAGTTGATTAAATATATATAGGTAGGTATGGGTTTCCAGAAGTGGCTCTCTCTCTCTCTCTGGCCCAGGAGAGACTTCCTGCTGATCCTACACAGATCCAGCCGAGATCTCCTGGCCGTGCCCCACATCGATGAATACGAAATGAGGCGGAGGCCTACTCGAATCTGGCTCTGGCTCTGGCTCTGGCTTTTTCTGGCATTATGTCTTGCTTTGCTCCCATTTGGGCCCGATATCGCGGCTGCTGCATCTGCACGCACCGCCCGTGGCAGGGAAGGGTTAAGAAGGGGTCTTTAAGGGGGCTAAAATGGACCGCTTATTGGGGGAAAAAGGATATGAAATTTTAAAATTTATATAAATTTCACCTTTCAAAAATTTGCTTAGTATTTAAATAAAATATCTTATAGAAAATTTAAAAAGAGGCTTCGTTTTCTACCTACTCATCCCAAAATAAAGAGTATTTTTTGGGCTAAGGCTTCTCTTCTCTTCTAAAATGGACCCTATAAATAAATATATTAAGAAAAAAGATCTGGATTTATATTATTTAAATAGATACCATAATTTAAAAATTAGCTCAGTATTTAATTAAAATATCTAATAGAAAATACAAAAAAAAAGACTTAATTTTCTACCTACTCACCCCTAATATAATCAATTGTTCAAGCAAAATAAAGATTACCTGGCCTCCTACTTGATTATTTTTTGGGCGTAGAAGGGTTAGCCATCTCTCACCTTCGCCTTCTCTCGATAATATATATATATATATAAATATATATGCACTCCCACCCCCTTTAAGATATCCCTAGGCTGCGCCACTGTCCCCGCGGGAGAGATGGGGCGAGAGATCGGCGAGCGTAGGATGGGACAATTTTGTACTTGTAAGCGATCGCACTTTTCGGTTCGGTTTTGTTTTGTTTTCTCTCATTTTTTTTTCGTTATTAAAAAGAGTCGAAAAAAAAGAGAAACAGAATTTGTTTTGGGTGTGCACAGGGCAGGGGCAGGGCCCCATGAGTGCCGTCCCTGCCCAAGTTGGGCAATTGACGGGGCATGCCGGCCACGCCCAGCCTTCCTGGTCATCAATGGCACAAGACGACGACGACGGCGATGATGATGATGTTATTTCGTTTGGTGGCGGCAAGCCTGGGCCAAGATTTAGTCGGAATCCGAAACGAGGTTCGTCGGAGCTGGAGCTGGAGCTGGAACTGGAGGAGGACGGGCGACGGGCGAGGGTGACGCTGGTGTGGGCACATGGCCATCGCCATCTGATGGATTGTCATGCATCGGCAACGCTCCGCTAATCATATGGCACCAATATGCGTGGACTCATCGCTGGAGCCGCTCTCACTTGAAGAAATCCACGAGGTTGTGGAATATTTGGGATCGAAAAATACTCGTAAAGAATTTTTATTTATATTCTTAGGCATTATTTTGAGACATTTTTTTTGTTTCTTTTTTTTTTAGAAACTCCCTTTTGTTTTAAATTTTTGTATTAAGCACTAACCACCTATATTAAGAGTGGGAAATTTATTTAAAAAACTGTAACAAGGTCTGCTTAATTTACGTAATTTTATATCGAATATTATTGCATTTAAAAGTAAGCTTTTGGTATTAACAAATGATTAAACAGGGAAAGCTGCCTATCAAGCATTTTTTTATTTATATTATTTATTGCTTGGTAACTTGAGTTGCTTAATATATTTATCTAATATTTATTTTCTACTATCTGCTATTTAGCATATAAGTACTTAGCAAGTAATTATTATACTTTGCTTTTTTGTAACATTAGAATTAAGCAAATAAATTTTATTTCCTTTCCTTCTTCTATTTAAGCAAATATCATTTAAATTCAAAAGGCAATTACCTGACATTTCTGCGAGTGCCGGGAAGTGTTTGGACCTCCGACTTTTCCCCATTTCCCAGCTGTCTGATTTTTGCATCAATTTCGCGGTTGAACGGCGTTGACAAAAGGCAAAGAAATTCACGAATAAAATCGAGAGTGAGTCCGAAAAATCAGCTGGACATTGTCACTTCTAAGGGATCTCCCTTAGAGACCCCGATGACGGGGCACTCTGCATTCAGGCCAGGATTTGGATTAGTCATGTGTCCGTGTTGTTGGGCAATCGCGGCGGCAACTGTGGCAATTGCCCAATGTGACAGCTGATGGGAGAACCTAGGGGAGATGGATCGGTTCCGATCCGATCCATTGATGACTTGCGGATGCGGAGGTGTGCACCTAGAGACTAGAGACATTGATGATCATCGTCTCGAGCTCGGGCTCGATGAAGCCGGTTGGTGGCCTCGACCCGTGGGCTCATTATTTAAACGACGCTGCCGCGGCTGTTAAAAGTCATCAATAAGGCAGCGGGCCTGGCCAATGATGCTGACCACCGGTCTGGGCTTGGCTCTCGTCTCTCGGGCCTCGGATCTCGGATCTCGTCTCTCATGCAAATGTGAGTGGGTGGCGATCCGATCCGATCCGATCCAGTGCCAGATCTCTCAACCGCACCCACGAGACCCCATGAGCCACAGGCGGATGGGAGCAGTCGCAGTCGCAGTCGCAGTTCCGAGAGGGAACTCACTCACAACTCACTTGGAGGAGATCCCGAAAGAATAAAGACGACACCCAGATTGTCGCCGAGATTTCGTTGTAAGAGATTAGGAATCTTCTGGGGGCTCCTGTGCGGGGTTATTCCCGGCTAACCAGGCCTCTGTCCACTTGTTTCAGCCACTGAATGGTCCAGAAGTTGGAGATGGAAACTTGTTTCCCAGATTAATTAATAGGGCAAACTAATTTCAAGAACTCTATGGTTTTTAGGCTGTAATTCAAAGGTAATACTACTTGGTTTCACTTTATATTTGAATGTTTAAGACTGACTACCTATAAAAGCAATGGTTTATACTTGTTATTTTATACGGTTTTTATAGTTTATATTTCTTTCTAACTTAAGATATCTGAAACTTTTGTTATTTACCTTTTTATTTAATATTTTATAGTTTTAAATATATATTTTTAATTATTTCGGAACTTCTGGCTTAGTTTACTTGGCTTACTTTTATCAATAAATTAGGTTTTATATATTTTACATAAGAAAACGTCTTTCTGAATATTTTAAATTTATATCTTAGGCTAAAATATAATTTCCCATCTATATTTTATAGACTCTAACAAGAGTTTATTTACCTTTGTATTCAATATTTTATATAGTTCAATGGAAAGTTAATAAATTACGAATCTCTGACTTAGTTTACTTACCTTATTTCAATCAATAATTTTATTTATATATATTTGTATTTGGGAAACTAATTTCTAAATATGTTTCAATTTATTTATAAAGCTTCCTAAGCTTAAAATATAATTTTCCCGGCTCCAACAAGTGTTTTTTGTGTATTTTAAAGCCAAGACACCTTACTCCCTCTCCGGTAACTCATATTAAAAGCCTGAAATCTCTTCAGGTGCACTTTTTTTGGGGAACTTTGAGCCCCCTGAACCACTTAACCATTAGCTAATGGACTCAATGTCCACTTGCTTCGGGGCCAAACTCAATTTGGGCTTTTGCGGACAGGAGTCGCATGCCGATTAAACGCCAGAAGTTTTTCCTGCTGGCCATTTGTGCGGGCTGCTGGGTCTGGGTCAGGGCTTGGGTTTGGGTTGGGGCTTCCATGTGGTTCACACTCGAGTGCCCACAATTAAAATACAGCCTGTATTTTTCGTACTGGCCAACTGATAAGCCTTCCTGCATTTCTTTTCTTTTTGTCAAAGCCACAGCGGGAATAAATAAATGCGAGGCGAAAAAAGTACAGGAGATACAGGAGAGCGGCGAAAAGAATTGAAAAGTTTTGAAAGGAAATTTGAAAAAGAAGAAGGTTAAAGTGCGGGGGGCGGGAGGACACGCACACATGACATGGTGGAATTCAAAGGGTCTTTGAAAAGTTATGCGAACGCAAACAAAACTTTTAATTTCGGCCAGCTTGAAAAGGTGAAAAGACAGGCTGGGGCCAGATAACGATGACCTGGCCAAGACGACCGGCCTGGCCCCGTATGAAATATTAATGCCTGGACCTTTCACTCCCTCCCCCGGAGGATGTGTGTGAGATGAGGTGATGAGGGGAATTTTTAATCACCCAAACGGACTTTCGAGGAGGATTCGTTGGCATCTGGTCCAGGCTGCGATTGTTGTGTGGGCAGCAGAACACAGCCACTGCAATTGGAGATGGAAACTGCACTCGAGAAAATCTGTGGCCACTTTAGACCTATAAATATCCGAGATAGTTTAATTTTTATTTTATATTTAATTTTTATAAAATTAAATATGGGCTTTCCCTACTCAGTTTTTCTTTTGCGAAATTATTTATGCCATAATCTGTTTATTTTTCCCTGCCTTCAACTGTGCAGCGAATGCATCGCTCTACATGCCACATAATGGGGCATCATCGCCGCTGTCTGGATGTGTGCCAAAGTGCAGAGCGGAAGTCATGACTAGCCAAACACGAAGCGATGAGATGGGGATTGGGCCTGGAATTGGCAAGAGGATGAGGCCGGGTAGGCACCACGTCGAGCCATGGAAAATAAGAAAGTTTGTACATTATTTCGGGCAGACACCAAAAATTGCGCGACCGTATAATTTGTGCGCGTGAAAGTGAGAAAGGTCCCAATTACTCCCAGGGGGGATTAAGGGAGTGTGCACTGTACAGTGGAGCACCCACTGACTGACTGACTCCCGGACTCCCGGAGAGGTGCATCGAAATTTGTCATAACCACGATTACGATTTTTTGGCCCAGGCTCAGACTCAGCTCTGGCCTCACTTTTTGTTTTATTTCTTATTTATTATATTTTTTATTTCAGCTGTGGTTGTTGTTTTATTCCTGAAGCTGCAACACGAGCAGCGGCCTGTGCGCTTGTGTCCTAATCGTGCCGCAGATAGATTCGTGAGCCTAGCATACATATGTCGGATGTAAATCATTTGACAATTCCGCAGACGACGTTATGTGTGCCTTTTTCCTTCTGTTTCTTCCTCCCTTCCCCCTTCTATTTTTTGTATTTTCCAGGTGCTACTGTTTCTAGGGGGAGGGGAGTAGGGGATCTGACACCTCCGCACTGGAAAGGCTTTTCCAATTCTCATCCTCGAAAGTCATGTGTGTGTGTGGGCGGCGGACATCGAAGGGCTGACGAGTCCAATTAACTGTTATCGATAGGTTCGATTAATTATCAGGGTTGCCAGGGAAAATTAAGAACTCCTAGTTATCGATAGGTTTGATTATAGATGATATTTAGGCTTTGATTCATTGCAAATTAGGATTTTTCATTTGAAATAAGTTTAATTAATATCCTGGAATTATTAATTTCGAAAATATCAGGGATGCTAGCACAAGTATTTAATTCCCAGTCATCGATAGGCTTTCTTATCGATTATATATATTTTTTAAATATTATCTGTTAATATTGATTTATAAAATATGCACATATTTTCGGGACTTGTACTTTTCACTTACACAGAGAGAATTATGGTATACGCAATATTCTCATTTTGAGTACGAATTTTTTAAAAATTCTAAGACTAAAGTAAGTTTATTTTTAGGTATACCTATTCCCAAGGTGTTGAGGCATTGATCCATGAATGGCTTTTAGTGGCCTTCTGTCTTGGCCATTATTAATATGGCCAAGCATTTTATTGCCGCCAATTGTCGTGGTCGCAGTCGTCGTCGCTCCTGTGGAAACCGTCGCTTCTGCCGCATTTTCGTGATTTATTTTTTAAGCAAATTGTCGCCAGTAATCCAACAATCCAGCAATGCAACAATCCAGCACAGTAGCCCGGTTGGAAACTGTCGCCAAAGCGGCAATGTAACGGGGCCAACAGGGCGGGTGGTTGATGTTGCTCAGGAGGATCGGAGCTTCGGGGGGAATCGTGCCTGCCCAGCGGAGCATCTGTATCTGTATCTGCACAAGATTACCACCTCTGCCGCTCACCGCTCCTTTTCCCGAGCAAATGTCGCATGTGATTTCCCAAAACTGTTTCCACGCTCGCTGCCCACCAAGAAAAGCCAAAAGCAAATGTTTATTTAGCAGGGAGCAGGCAGAGAGAGAGAGATAGGGCCGAGGAGGAGATGGTACCCGAGGACAGCCGCTGATTATCATCAAGAGATCGGAACTGAGCGGAGAGACAAAGCGAAGAGGCTTCTTCTCGTGTGAGTGGCTTCCTCGCAAAGAGCTGCCGTCGTCGCTTGGCTTCGCTGACTGTCGCCGAACCAATCCCCCCTTGGAAAGCTCCTGGCAAGCAGAGCGTTATGCCCTGTACCCACACTCTTCCAAAAAAAAAAAAGAAAACACCACACAGACACTGCAAGAAACTTGAGCTTTTTATTTGCTTACCATACCTTATGTAGAAATGTTTATCGAGCTTCTTTTCTCGCGGTGCCCCTTTGGCTTTGGCGGCAAATTAAAGCAACGTCCAAGTGCGAGTCAAATTATTTCTTCACAAGTGAGTTACTGTTTTCATTGCGGCTCTTAATGTAACTAACTGTTTAGAAATATTTATTATTATTGTGGCCCGAGCCGTGTGCAGGTGACGTTGCCTCGTTTAATCGGCCTCTCAGATTGGATGACTGGATGGATGGCTGGATGGGGCTGACAGTCAGAGTCGGAGTCAGAGTCTTGATGATGATGACGATTATTAAAAATCACTCTTAGCCGGGCTAAGCGCATCTAAGCGCTGCCCCTGCCCAGATGCCCGTGGCCAGATAAAAGCCAACATTGTCCGCAGTTTCTACCCAGATTAATGAGCAGGAATAACATAACAAGGGAAATGGAGAAAATAAAAGAAAAGCAGGGCCCAAAGGGAAAGCGCTGGGCCAAAATTAAGAGTGATCTCTTGGGGAGAGTTAAGATCAAGTACCATTTAAAGAATTATAAAGATTTAAGATATTTGTAAGCATTAATTGAATACTAACTATGGCATAGTGTAGCCTTTTTAGCATTTTGTAAAAGTAGCATTTTGTAAATATGAATTTCCGCATTTATGTTCTAATTCCGCTGTGCCAATTTTAGATAAAATAAGATTAAACAAAATTAGGATTAAGATAGATTAATACTACGGTCACACTACAACTTTAAGAACGAAAACTCGAACACATTGAAAGTTACAAAGAGAATATAAATTGAAGAAATAAAGAATTATCGACATTGGAACCATGATAGCAAGATTAAAGATATTATTAAATGTTTTAAAGGTACTTCCTTGTATATTTTACAATTCAATGATCATTTTAGGTCCCAAAAGACTTATATTTAGTGATCTTTAAGACAGTTAAGATCAAATATCATTATATAGATTAAGAACCAAAGCTAAGAAATGCTTTAAAATAATATTTTACTAGACATTATTCGTTTTAAGGGTACTTCCTTATATATTATACAATTCAATGCTCATTTTAAGCCCTACAAGATTTATATTTAGTGATCCTTAAGAGAGTTAAGATCAAATATCATTTAAATAATTATAAAGATAAAGGACCAAAGCTAAGAAATGCTTGATAAATCATATTTTTCTAGATATTATTCGTTTTAAAGGTACTTCCTTATATATTTTACAATTTAATGATTATTTTAAGCCCTAACTTTAAAGCTCTCTCTAATATCTAACCCAGTTAGAACACCAAACCCAAATAATTGTCTTAAATATGCAGACACGACCGTCATATGTGGGACACTTTAAAAGCAATTTCTGGAACCCACCCCCGAAAACTTCAAAGCCCAGATCTGGCCCCGTGATTACCGATTACCCGGCCGAAATTCAGCTCCAGGAGGGATGGGATGGGATGGATGTGTTCTTTAGATGGAGTTGGGGCTAATTGCAAGTGCAATGACTTCCGCGGAGAGACTCCACTTAAATGTGACTCGGGCCTGGGTTTGTCTCTTCTTTTTTTGTCATAGACCCTGGACAGTGTGTGTGTAGATACCGAGACAAAGATAACACTAACATGGGTGGAAGGGGACTGGGGACCGGGGACTGGGGACGGGGTCTTGGCCTGGTCGGTTTGGGCTGGCTGCCCCTTGTCGCTTTCGCGGCTCAGTTAATGTTCATGTTAATGTGCTCCAAAGTATTCTCCGGCTATCTGTGCGTGCAATTGTGACCAGTGGGTTAAACCAATTTCACGCCGGTAAAGCGCCAAGAGCCGAGAGCCGAGAGCCGAGAGCCGAGAGCCGAGAGCGTTGCAGAACCTTCCAGGAGGAGGTGGAGTCGGTGGAGTCGGAGGAGTCGGAGGAGCCCCGTGGAGGCGACGGAGCCGGCCCTTGGCCCTGGCTAAATGCGCATGACGTACACTTTTTGGACGACTCGCCGGCGAATGTCGCCAACGCGCTGTGATCTCTGGCGGAATGGAACTTGGCACGGGCACGGCACTGAAAGAAATGCAGGAAAGAGCTAGGGAAACTCTAATTAAAATTAAAATAAGAGCCACAAGGAACTAAGCTTTTAGATAATTTAAAATAAATAAGCAGAGGAACAAGCTAAATAAAAATTAATAAAATTATAAATACATATATAATATTCATTAACGAAAATTGTAGCCTTTGTAATATTTTATGGATTAAATAGAATAAATAAAATAAAGTAGAGTTTAATATTAAATCTATTATATCTTTACTATGTAAAATGTTGCTCAACATGTTCCCAGCAACATTTGTATACAAAAGTCCGTACTCAAAATGAGAATAGTACGAATTTGAGTACGCGGATTCTCAATTTTCGGATTCCATAATTCTCTCTTTGTAGGTATAAAAATGTTTACAGATTCTATTGGCTCTAAGACTTGGTTAAATTATTTTGAATATACAATTCTTCTTTATTTTTTTCTCCAAGTGCAAACAATGGACCCTAGAAGATGGAAGTAATGACAGTTGGACTGCGACAAAAGTGCTCCGACTCCGGCTCTTCTTTTCTAGCCAGTCAGTGGAGCGCGAAGGAGACTCGAGCCGAGACCCCAGAAGACCCCAGATCTCTGGCATATGGACTCGGGTTAGGCCCTGGCCACATCAGTATCAAATGGTGGCGCTGGCCAAAAAGAGAGATAGAGAGAGCAACGCATATTAGGCCATTAAATGCAGGCCGATAAGAGAGTTCAGCGGAACTGAAGCGAGCAATTTCAGGCTTAGTTTGGCTTTTGCCATATTACCAACATAACATATTGATGTATGTTAGAACTATTGCGGTCAAAGCTAAAGTGGGGAAATATTTTATGATAATTTTATATAAAGAATTACTTTTGGCAGCTTTTAAAAAATATAACAATACAAAAACAAGAAAGAAACCGAAGTTTATAAGTCCTTCTATGTTAGTCTTAGTTTTGTAAACTTTACTTTCATTTAATAAATAAAATAAACCCTTAAGAAAATTGTGAAATTGAAAATTATTTATTTATATTTAAAGTAAAGAATCATATATATGTTTTAGTCAAATAATATAATTTAGCTACAAAAGAACAAGGCATAGTTAACTTTTATCTGTTACCTTTTCATAAATTATATGTTAAGAATATAAAGATAAAATTTAAGGTAAATACAATTACATTTTATAATTGATTAGCTTTATTATCTTGACCGCCACTGTCCCTGCCAGAGGTATTAAAATGCAGAGGGGGCCTGAGGACAACGTGGAGCAACGTGTGTCCACTACGAGAGGCATCACGATCTGGCCCAACATGCAGACATGTGTCGATGGTGCGGATATACTCGTATCCAGGCTCGAACTCGAACTCGGACTGGTACTCGTACTCGCATCGCTAGACAAACACAAGGCGTTTGGGGTCGGCGTGCTCAGCGCCAAAACATAATTTTCGCCAGGCGAATGGCGATCCCAGATCCAGAGCCAAATCCAAGCCAGATCGGAGGTAGTGATGACCACAGAAAATAAGAGAAAATATATATCAAAGAGGGGGAAATAAATATATTAAATATATTTATAATTTAAATAAAGGATTTATTTTAGTTTGAATTTTATCTTTACATTTTGAACATATAATTTATGAAATGGGTACAGAAATGATAACATTATTTATGATACATCTTTATTTTTCTCAAAATAAGACAAAATAATTTAATTTAATATCAGAGAAAACCTCTTAATATCTTAGAGACCAAAACCCACATATGACATCACTGATCCAGGCGATATTTAGTGGCTAGGTGCTTAGGCCATGCCAAAGAGCCAAACCAGATCCCGAGAGCCTCGAACGGGGCAAACGATTTTATTGATTAATGAACCATAATTAGAGACATTTACAATGAGCCACAATAATTCTTCATTACCGAAAGCCACACGCTTCGACTGGGCCACGCTCCGGCACAGTGGGCATCCGCTAAGGCGTTTCGCCTGAGGCCCAGTCATCAGCAGCCTGGCCATGGATCGAGCCACTACTGTGCAGGTTACAGTTCTGGCTGGCACTGAGAGAAAAATATGGCCTTAAGGGGTCGTAGATAAATTCCAAAAAGTATTTTTAGCCTCAGATTTTAATATATTTAAATATAAATGTTAAAGCCATTACTCTTTTATTTAATACCTCGGAAATAAGGATTGTTAAACTTCTAAATCTTTGTTGCTCTATCAATTCTTTTCCTGTATTTTTTCTCAGTGCATAAACCTGCCTCTCCCCCAGCCATTTCCCATCTGCATCCGTGGAGCGATCGTGGCTCACGCGCACAACTCATTCAATTTCGGCGCAGACACGACTCCAGCGGATCAGCTCCTCCTCCAGCTCTTCTCGATCCAGGAGGATCAGCTCCACTTCAATGAATGAATTTGGCGTCTGCGCATTCGCATTCCCATTCTGCGTGTGTAAGCCCCCTTCCAGCGGAGGGAAATCGTTGTTGGAACGTGTCAATCGGACACATATATATATTCTATTTTCCACAAAACACAAGACTGTCTCGCCTCCTTCACTTCCGACTACGAGTTCATAAATCCTCCTTCTCCACTTCACCTGGGAAATCATTTTCCCAGCCAGTTGGTCAGCGGTGGGATCTGTAATTGAATCACCCGGCTCCGACTCCAACTCCTACTCTTCACAGGTGATTAATCGATAAATGTAGGCGATTTAAAACGACAAATGTGCGAGGGATACGAATGGTGGCCATAAATCGCCGCAAATGGCCAGCGATTAGGTTATCAAATATCGGTAAGTAGGCTAAATCCATCATTTGTGGCCATATAATTATTGCCAGCTAATGTTTTGGCCATTACGAACTCACTCGATTATTAACAGAATTTTAAGATTTGCAAGAAGAAATATTTAGCATGGAATTTTAAACTATATATGTATATATATATATTTGAATACATAAAAAGAAATTATAAAAAATATATTCCTGTATCCTTCTTCATTCTTTTATAATTATAAATATTGACTCATTTTTATTGAGGAATGAGAGATACTTAATATAATTAATTGAATAATGTTGCATGCATAATTTTGGTAGAACAGCTTCTTCCCTCTTCTTTCTTTTATAATTATAAATATTAAGTAATTTTAATTGGGGAATGAGAGGTACTTAATTTAAAACAACTTTTTACTAATAAAAATTAGCATGGAACTTTTAACTAAATTTGTGTATAAAGAAATTATAAAAAATACATTCCTGTATCCATCTTCTTTCTTTTATAATTATAATTACTAACTAGCTTTAATTGAGGAACGTGATTTAATTAATCCAATAATGTTGCATGCATAATTTGCTGAATTTCCGCCACTTATCAAGGGAAAATCTGTGTGTTCTGGACCTGGTCCTGGTCCTGGCCTTTCTTCCTCCAACTCAGACTCACGCCCATTGGCTTTTCAATTATTTATATGCGATCTGGCTTTTGTGTAGGCCGTCGATCGATTAACGATAACTCAGCCGGGCAGCATCATCAGCGCCGAGATGGCCACTCGATAACCGCTTAGGGAAAACAGAGGAAAAACAGAGGAAAAACTGCAACTGCAACTGCAAAGCCTCAAATGAGTTTTCCCCCCGACCAAGCAGGCCAATTTACTGTGCATATTTATTTGGGAAAATAAGTAATCAATGGAGTGGGAATGGAAGTGGAGATGGAAATGGGAATGGAAATGGAGATGGCAGGAAACCAAACACGACACCCTTTCCTAAATAAATAAAAGCTGATTTATGTAATTTCACAAATTGCCTCGGCTTCGGGTTTGGGCTTCTGGATTGGCTCCCATGATCCATGATCCAAATCGATCGACAATTATTGCCCAGATCGCTGACCATAGCCCATAGCCTGGACCTGGACCACAAAACCTGACCCTGGGCTGAGGAAGAGGGGAAGGAGGAGGGCCACGGTGCGAAATTTAAATTTTTCGCTCGAAACGCTTCTGGCGACATTCTGGGCGAGAGCCACTTGCCTCGCCGTGGCGGGGACGTGGGAACTCTGGGAGCCACCGACTCGCCAACTCGCCAGCGTCCCTCCTGCAACTTCTGCACGCTGCTGCAAGCTGGCTGCACTCGAAAAATAATCTAAAAATACTTTAAATAATAAATATATTATTTGGAACACAAAAAGATCTACGATAAATGAATTACTTGATAGATTAGGTTACTTCCTTGACTTGCCTTGGCTGTCTATATTTTTATTTTCTTGTCTATGATTCATTAAATAATAAATATATATATATTGAAACACAAAAAGAGCTTTGATAAATAAATTACTTATTAAATTAGGTAATTTCCTTGACTTGCCTGACCTGCCTATATATTTATTTTCTTGTAATTCTTCTTATAATTTATTTAGATTTTTCTCTCAGTGCTTCAGTGGCCGTGGGCTGCTAGGCTTGCCGCAGAGTATCGCGCACGAATTGCGGGGCAATGAGACAATGCCTGGCCTGCTTGGCCGTCCGCCGCGGATCTTGGCCAAAAGCAAATCTGCTCAGAGCCGAGGTGCTGCCGCTGCGGCTGCTGCTCCCACTTCTGTTCCCACTTTTCCAACAGCCAAGAGCCAAGAGCTAACAGCTAGCTGCCGAGTGCTGCCCACTCCCAGTCTTGGCCATGGTCTTAGCCACATTCGAAGCTGAAGCTCAAGTCGACTCAGGCCAGTGCAGGCAACGCTGTTGGGCAGCCAACAATGGCGCTGTGTGGATCGATTAAATTGGTCGCTAAAGGTCGAAATTAAATCACGAAATAATTGTTACACCAAATAAGTTCTTCTATGTCTTCTTCCTGGCAAAGCTGCTGCTTCTTAGCCGCTTCTTAGCCATCGTGCTGGCTGGCCCCTTGATCTATCTGGGGGCCCTGATGACCGTTTCTGGCCAAATTCCCAGCCCCATCCACACAGTTCCATCTCCATTCCCACAGCCACTGCCAGAGCCAGGTCTGGACCCGAAAACCCGAAAACCCGAGGGGAGAGTACAGTGATGCTCGAGTTGCCGGACTCGGTACAATGCCCTTATCGAGTTGCAAGTTGCAAGTTGCCAACAGCTAACAGCTAACAGCTAACGGCCAACAGCAGCAGCAATATCTGCCCAAGGCAATTACCTCGTGTCACAATAAATTGTTTCGATTTTCGCCCAATCGGACCCACCAAAACTTAGGCAGAGAAAGAAATTATATGCAGCCATGTATTAAGATATCTTCATGTTAATTTAAATATCATAAAGAATTTGTATTTGAATTTATAGAATTTTCATAGAACTTCATGTTAATTTAAATATCAAAAAGAATTTGTATATAAGTTTCAGAAAGAGGCAAACATTCTTGCTTACTTTCTTCCCAAGTCAAGTTGCTTAATAAATTAATTAATATCCCATAGAGCTGCTTAATTAAGACCTCTTTTTTCTCCCTGTGCTGGCATTCAGTCGGTCACAAATCTTCCGCTTGTTCGACTCGCCGTGTAATATGTAAATTGAAAATGCTAAACGCCAGACACTCGACCTAAACTGCTGCTGCTGCACAGTCATAGATACAGATACAGATAGGCGATACAGATGCAGATACAGATACAGCTGAGATACAGGGAAACATACAGAGGATCAGAGGGATCCCAGCCAGAAACTCAAGGAGCTCGGCTGAGTCTGAAGACTTGATTAAATTAGTTCATCCTTGAGGCCTGGGTGAATTTTGAGGCCACATACGGGTCACTCTGGGAAGTCCATCTCTTAAAAATTTATTATCTAAATGTTTTAACAGTAAATTGTTATAAATTCTGGTCAATTTCAGGAAGTTCTTTAAACTAGAAACCTTAAGAATCAGTTGCATTTCATTTACTTACTTAATTTAATATTTTTTAAATATTTTTTAAACCTTCAATTATTCTTCTGACTTTGCTTGGCTCGAGTTCTCATCAATCGCGCTCTGCCGTCTACAGTCGGACCCCATTAAGTCCGACCATTCTCTTTGCCTTTCTCTTTGCTCTGCAAGGCAGCGGCTAATTGAAACCGAAAAGAGCAGCCAAAAAAAAAGCGAAATAATATTGAAAAACCCCACATTTTGCCCCCGGTTTTCCCGCGAGAAGGAAAACCATTGACAAACGATGGCTGGCAGTACAAATTGAGTTATTGTAATTGCCCGAAACGTTCGAAATCCATCTTGTCTCTCCAGGTTTCTCCGATTCTCTGATTCTCTCTCTCTCTCTCTCTCTCTCTCTGTGGCTCTGTGTCTCTGAGGTGGGTGAAAAGTGGGGGGGTTTTCCAGGGCCACGACTTCTTGAGTGGCATGTGAACGAACGTCTTGCGAAATGCGACCAGGACGTAAATGTGGATGTAGAATTGGACGTGAATGTGGATTTGTGGCACTACTGGAGATGGAGATGGAGCTGGAGATGGAGATGGATCCAGAGAGCCAGGTTAGCGGCTGACTGATGCCCGGAGCCCCGACTGCAACTGCAACTGCAACTGGAAGTGGAAGTGCAGCCGCTTTCAATGACTGATTGCCAGCCAGTCGAGTGGAGGTCAGGTGATGGACGACTCCAAATCCAAATCCACGTCCACATGCTCACCAGTCCCCAATCGCATCCCATCCCCATCCCCATCCCCACATGTTTCTAAATTACACACGATCATTAAAAGATTGTATTCATGTCGAGATATTTCGCGCTGAGCATTTAAATATGGTTTTCGGGTATATGGGACTACCTGTCAAGAAGCGTGTAAATTTTATATTTATATTTATATTTATATATATTTTAAAATTTAATATATTTATAATATTTCTAACAATAAGTTAGGCAAATTTAATCAATCAATAAATAGGGGTTTCTTCCCGTCACCAGATGGGAATTAAAGTAAAATATGATCTTAAGCTCGAGTGTCCTTTCAAAGCAAATTATATGTATTTAGAGAGCTGTAAGTTCGGAATATTAACATATTTTTGTACATTATATTAATTGAATATTATCATATTATAAATACAAAAATATCCAGGGTATTTCTGTAGTCCTTAACATTTTCCCTTGCTCACAATTCTCACTTGTTGCGATTGTCGGTTCGGTTGCATGTCGGCATCGCCTGTCATAAGCGGCAGGCTTTTTGGCTTTTTGGCTTTGGGCCGCGGCTTCGACTTCAAACTCGGCTTCAGCTTCGGTTTCGGCTTCAAATCGCGCCTTCTCCCTCGACTTTTGCTCTTGGATTTGCGTTTGCCTCTGCCTTTTGCTTTGGCTTTGGCTTTGGACTCGGATTTAATGGAGCAGCCGCTATGCGATTTGCAAGTACGGCCACATTAGCGCCACGAGTAACCACTGGCTGGGAGGGGAGCCCCGAGGGCAGCAGAGGGTTAAGGGGAATCCCAACATGCAATACACGTACCGCTTGCCAGGCCACATTGCCCCATACCATGGTCTATAGCGGGCACTCCAACCAAGAGGGAACAAGGTTGTTTGTCCGACATGATGATGAGTGTTTTAGGCGGCTGGAGTCGGGCAGTGAGGGGCACTGAGAGAAATCTGGGTAATATTCAATGAATAATAATAAAAAAATAAATAAGAAAAAAAATATTGTAAAATAATAAGTACATTTCATCAGGCTGAATTCTTTATAAACATATTAAGAGCTAAGGCTTAGTTTCTTTAGCTTGAACTCTGCCTTAGCCAGGCTGTCGGAAAGTTAAATGCCCTTTAAATATGTTTAGGGTTGAATAGTATTGTTTAAATAGGAATAAAAATATTCATTCATTTATTTAAGTAGCAAAGAAGACCCGGGAATATTTATAAATATTGTTTATATACTTAATTTTAAACCAAAAACCAACAATATTAAGTTTATTTATTTTATATAGAAGAAATACTATTGCAAGTCAACAGATAAATTCATAATTATCTTAATAAATATTACTACATGTATTAATTAACTTATTTAAGTCTCAAAGAAGACCCGGGAATATTTTTAAATATTTTGTATACTTACACAACCTTTTGCACATAATTTTAAACCTAAAACCAACAATATTAAGTTAATTTATTTTCTACGGAAGAAATACTATTTCAATTCAGCAGATAAGTGAATAATTAAAATTATTAACTCAATAAATAAAACTATATGTATATATGTATGTATTATTTATAAAAGTATTGAGAGCCAAGGGTTAGTTTCTTTATCTTGAACTCTGGCTTAATTAATCAATTTTCACTACTCTTTTTTTTTAGAACCATTTCTCTCCGTGCTGGCGTGTTCATGACTGCCCAAGAGATGTTGCCGAACTTTCGGCCAAGCTCCGTTTGGGCCCGGCTCTCAGCCAGTGCGAGTGCATGTAAATGAGCGTTGCATCTGTGCAGTATCTCCGTATCTGAAGTTGCAACTGTCGAATGTGTTCGATGCAGCCGATGATCATCATCATCTTAGCTGGTGGTGCGACGTTATTGTGCCAAGGTAAGAGATCGTTGCCAAATTGTTTGGCGACTGCGAAAAATTCTTAAAATAGAAGGTACGAGGCAAGGATTTTTTTGTGCCAGTCACTGCCGAAAATTACAACAACCAATATCCAAAGGCAGAGGCCTCTCGCCGAAAAAATCATTCATTTCGCAAGACAACATAACATATATAACTCTGCACGAGCGAGCATCTGCCCCTGCCTCTCCCCCGCTCGCATTGGCGGCAAAAGGTGAAGAATCCTTTGGATTGTCAAAATATTGTATGCCAAAAAGCGGCTCACGAGTTGCATGTGGATCTCTGTGGATCTCTGTGGGCTTCCCAGCGATGAGTCGAGACTCAAGTGGAGCTGCATAAATACCAAATAAGTGTCCGGCTGAAGGCTGAAGCAATTGACACATTTGCATTTCTGTATCTGTATCTGCATCTACCTGCAATTTGTGAACTTGAGAATAGGGGAAATCTATCTCTATATACAGGCTGTGTGTCCAGGAAGTTTGTACATTTTCTTTCATATTTTTCTTGCCCATGTTTTATGCCTTTTTTGGATGGCGAGAGATTTCGCACCAGCGCCTGCGGCGGCGGCCAGTTTTCCGCTTTTCATGCTTTTCAAAGGCCTGCTTTTCAGTGGCTTTTCAGAGGCGCAGCCCGGCGCAGTCTAGAGTCGGGGCCAAGCCCGCAAAATGCTCATAATTCTCCAGTTCGAGTTGTCAACGGGAGCGGCTTCTGCACTCATCGCATCGCATCTGCCATTGCCAGCCAATAAAAGCAATTGTGCCATTTGCTGTCCATGTCTCAGACGCTCCTCAGTCGGTCGGGCAGACTCACAGACCCACAGACTCACAGACTGTGAGTTAGTCAGTCAGCCAGAGAGTCGGTGGTGGCCAGTAAATGCCATCATGAGCCGGACCAAGAGTCATCGTCAGCATTTCCTACTGCATCACGTTTTCCCTGGCCAGCCACCAAAAAGATTTTGACTTTTGATTGCCGGCAGAAGCAGCAGCAGCCGCAGCAGCAGCAGCCGCAGCAGCAGCAGCCGCAGCAGCAGCAGCCAGGCAAATTTCAGTCAACCCCAAAAAGTCTGACCGAAACGAAGCTGTAAGCGGCAAAAAAAAAACGCAGAAAAAGAGTGAAAAATTAAGAGGAAGCCAAAGTGTCGGAAAGTTAAATGCCCTTTAAATATATTTAAGCTTGAATGGTATTGTTTAAATAGGAGTAAAGGCATTAATTTATTTATTTAAGTCTCAGAGAAGACCCGAGAATATTTAGAAATATTTTGTATACTTACAAAACCTCTTTAATTTTACTTCAAGTCAGCAGACATATGATTAATTCAAATTATTCTCTTAATAAATAATTCTATATGTATTAGTTAATTTATTTAAGTCTCAAAAAAGACCGGGAATATTTATAGATATTTTTTTAAAAACCTAAAACCAACAATATTAGATATATTTATTTTCTATTTCTATTTCAAGTCAGCAGATAAATTCGTAATTATCTTGATAAATATTACTATATGTATTAGTTAATTTTTTGAATTCTCAGAGAAGACCCCAGAATGTTTATACATATTTTTTATACTTACACAACCTCTTAAATTACTTTAATTTTAAACCTAAAACCAACAATATTTAGAAATACTTTTTCAAGCCAGCAGATACATAAAAAATTAAAATTATTATCTTAATAACTAATACTAAATGTTTTTGTGAATTTATTTAAGTCACTTATTTTAGAGAAGACCCAATAATGTTTATAAATATTTTCTATACTTAAACCAGCTGTTGGATTTAATTTCTAACTTGAAATCAACAATATTAGGCTTATTTATTTAAATATGTATTGGCTGTGGAAGTTATACCATTTTAACTAAATAAATATAATATAAATAATAAATAAGAATATAAATAATTCAATAAACTAAAAAACAAACTGTTTAGCAATTTGGGAGACATACTTATCAGGCAAATAAATAAGCAAGTGACTTTTAAATCATAGAAAACATTTGAAAACATTCACAATACCCTCAGCAAGGGTAAGCAAAAATAAAGAAAAATAGACGGAAAACGGAGGAGAGGAAAAACCGAACCAAAACCGAACTCTGGTCATAGAACGATTCCAATTTCAATTGCGATTCATGACCGCTGGTCATGCTTGCATGCTCCCAGCTCACAGCTACTTGGTGCTTGTCCCTCTCCCAGCTCCAAAAAAGGGACACAACCTGGCCAGGTCCACGTCCACGTCCAAGTCGGGTCCAGTCTCGGCCGGTCTATTTGGAACACCATAAAGTTCAAGCAATTTGAACTCTTCCCTCGCTGCTTCCCAAGCCGGAGCAGTAACAGGAACAGGCAGCTAACTGGCGAGTCGTGAAATTCACAGCAGTCACATTATGTGTTCTTTGGGCCAAGAACAGGAGGAGTCCCGGGGGGAATGCAGGGGGAAAGTGTTAGCACCGATGCCAAGCAGCCTCAGCTGGCCAGCTTCGCAGAAGTTCTTGGAAAAAAGCCCGCAGGGAAGGTGAAAGCATTTCAGAAATAAAATATTATTAAATTCAAAGAAGTATTCTCCTGAAGTATTCCAGTGACATAATTGGAAATGTAAATGCTCCTCCATCTCGGCTTCCTGTTTACACATGTCGGAGATCTGTAGAAGATCGTGTCCGAGCCAAGTTAGCATGTAAATGAATCCCTCTAGAATCTCAATTAGTCGTCGGGTATCCGGGGAAAGTCCATTAGCGAGGAGCTGGGCTCAGCCTCCGTCCGTCCCTCCTCCCAATCCCAATCCCAATACCAATCGTAATCCCATCGCAACGATCTCACATATCCAATGGATTTTGCACACATTTCGGGCAGATCCGATACAATTGCCCAACAGATGCCCCAGAAAGGGAGCGGAAGATGTCCCCAGATCTTATCCCAAATCCCATAGAGATCCTGTGCCGACCGGTGCACAGCATGTGTGTGAGTGTGTGGGATCGGGAACCGGATCACTTTGGCAAATAGTCTTTCGGGAACCCCAATTAAAATCAATCACATTTCCAACGGGCCGTAAGTAGATAATCATCATCAGAGACTCAGCCGGGAAGGATCCTAAGGAACTCCATGATCATGATCATCATGGGGTTCCTTTGATTCTCTGGCAGACCCAATCCCATCTCAGCTCATCGGTTTTTGTTATTACTTTTTATCGGAGCACAAAGAAAGGAGCGGCGGCGTGCGAAAATCTATGGAGCAGTATGGAGCAGGGGGTGAGGCACTCAGGACGCAGGACTCAGGACTCAAGGAAACCCTAGATCATTGTATAATATTTGTAAAAAAATAGAGAGAAGAATGGAGAGAAACCGCTAGGCCTGCGCTGCGGCTCAAGTATGTCCGTTCAGGATGTTGGTACCGCTATAAAAACGATCCGAGCGTCTTAGGTTTCCTTTCTTTTCGTCGCTCGCTATTCATGTCCTCGAATTCGCCAGTTTGCGAGGCCAATGAGGGATAGCCTCCTGCCCCTGCTCCTGCTCCTGCTCCTGCTCCTTTGGTGGATCCCACTCACTCTGGCCATTGTGTTCCCTTGTTTTTTACTAAGCCCAAAAACTAACTGTACTTTGAAGGGCAGCGGGGTCAGAGGCCCGAGCTGGTCATGGGAGAAAATTGAGGATAAAAAAACGGCGGGTACCTCAAGGATCAAATAGAGAATACTGAGAGGATAGACAAATTCTTGAGATCCTGAGGGTAATCTGGTAATTTGTGGGAAATATTTGATTTAACTTTATTAAAGGTACTAATATTAATGGTGATAAATAAATGGAATAGTAATTTTTTTCTATTTATATAATAAATCAATAAATATTTTATTTTATTTTACATTTTAAATTTGTACAGTTTTCCGGCCTTAAATATGCTCAATAAACCAATTTGATTTGCCTCATAGAACCCTATATTTTGACCACGTCCCATCCATCATCCTTTAAAACCAGAAATCCCATCTGGTCGGTCTCCGCTTGACCTCTGCGTGGGAATTATTCTAATAGAGCACTTTCCCTGCACCTCGAAAAGGAAAACACCTTACACCTGATGAATAAATGATCCGTTTCGGAGTAGGAACATGTGTGTTACAAATTCGGAATTCCTGGGGGAACTGGGAATTGATTTCCGGTGGTTCCCACACTCTCGATCGCTCGCTGATGATCCTTCGATCCTGCCATCCTTCGGCGCATGCACGCCCGCATCCACAAGTGCCAGAATCTGCAGGATACGTCCTCCTGCCAGGCTGTTCCTTTCTCTATGCTGATCCCGTTCGTATTTGGGCACTGAAAGAAATGTAAAAAAAATGTTATTCAGATTTAAAATAAACCATCTTATAGCCCAAATTGATAAACAAATACTTCTGGACAAGAAATAGGACCAAAATAATTCTTTAAAAAATATTTATATATTATTATTGAATCTAATATGAATTATAATATTAACATTTCATTCAAACAAATATTAAGTATCCGAAAATTGAAATTTTTACTCAAGGTCTTATCATTAACCTAATATTTCTCATTTTAAATAAATATTTCTTTATATTTTCAATATATTTCTTTATATTTCATTTATATTATTTTAATACATTTGCATTTATCCTGTTAGAAATTGTACAATATTTCTCCCTGTGTAGCCTGTATCTGGCTTTGATCTATTATTATATTTTCAGCGTGTTTACAAACACATCACGGCTACACACAGATCGCAGGACTCGATGGCAGCGCCAGGATGAGGCTGTCTACCTGAGTTTCTCCTCAGTTTTGTATACGGTCTTTCTCTGTTTTTTTCGGGGCACATCTGGTACCGTTAAGCGGCAAACCCTGACCCCTGACCCGAAGAACTGGACACAGCAGGTCATCGCAGGTCCCACCGAATGCACTTGGCAGGCGATTCATTCCCATTTTCATTCCCATTTCTGCGGTCAGAACACTTCCTGCCGGGGCCAGGACATTGGCCCTAATCTGTATTTCACAGCGGCGAAAATTGCTTAGCTCACCGAGTATCCCTTCTAATTTTTGACGGCAAAATCAAAAAAAAAAAACGAGAGAAAACCACAGCCACAGCGACCAAGTGTCCAACAATTGATCCTTTGGCGGATCTACACCTTAATTGCTTTAGCCCTAGCCGGGGAAAAAATGGGAACCAAATAGGAAATGCAATTTACAGACAGCATCCGAAAGAAAGGATCATTAACTAATGGAATAGACGGCGAGTCAATCGTTTTGGTCATTCCAAATCAATTGACCGGACAAAAGGGGAAAAGTCGGCAGAAAATTCATTGAACGGAAAGGAACGAGAAAAGGATAATTGCCAGAGGGGGAGTGAGGAAACCAGGACTAAGTTGGAGTCGGAAAAAAAATGTTAAATAATTTTAAGGACTATCTATCATTGGTTTCAATGATATATATTTTTCTTTGTAAAATTCTATTGGTTATCAAGCTGATTAAATTAATTAAAGGTATTATCTTAATGTTGCAGACTGTTTTAAGTTAAAATTAAATTAAGTTGGGCTTGGAAAAATATTTTTTAATTATTTATCATTGATTTGGACATAAAATGTGGAAATTAAGGAAATTAACTTAATGATTTATATTTTTCTTTGTAAAATTTGATTAGTAATTAAGCCGATTAAATTAATTAAAGGTTATATCCTAATGTAGCAGACTGTTTTAAGTTTAAGAGAATTTTTCCCCTACACAAAATGGTTCATTAAAAAAGATTCATTTAGAGAAACAACAAATTTGCATCGCTGGCCGGCATAAAGTAACCGGGAAATCGGAAATAAATAGGCACGGATATGGAAATCAGGTCTCGACCCTCTCTTGTTTTTTTATTATAATTTTTTTTTTGTATGGAGTGTGTGACCTGTGAACCCGATCGCAGTGGGAATGGGGTGCGAAATTGGTTTCCGATGCCGGGATCCGGCTGGGATGAGGCTGCGATCAGATAGTAGTCGCGGGTCAGCCAATGGAGTTACCCTGAGGATGCGGTGACCCAACTGGCTAGAGCTACCCCTCTCCCGGCACCCTTATGGTCCTGCCAGTATGCAAAGGACGCATGTAAATTAATAAATTATAGTCAACTAATGCGGCCCTCTCACCCCGTCACCCCGTAAAAAATAGATGCGACCTTTTGGGATGCGTTTTTTTTTTGCCTCCTTTCATTTCCATTAGTTCCGGTTTATCGGGGGTAAACCCTTTCGCGCATCCCTTGGTTTTTTGGCAGGACACTGCACCACTTGGGACGAGGATGCATATTAAAAAAAATTCAAATTTCCAATTGAGGGGCAGGGGCAGGAGGAAGTTATTCAATATTCGCGGGTACAGGAAGTGGATATGGATAGTGTGGACTTTTCTGCATCTGCATGGCGTCTCTCTCTCGTGGGAATCGAAAGGCGTCCGAGTAAATAAATCAAAGTGCGCAGTACAGCCGCGCCAGGGGCAGATGCGGCTCCATACACAGATACAGATACAGATGCAGATACAGATACAGATGCGAGTGCATCATTAGCGAGCGGATGCAGGCCTCGCTGCCCCACAAGAAAAGAAATTCCCCAGATATCGCCGGAGGCTCCCAAATGGACACATATGTGTCTCCAAGAAGGGAGGTCGGAGTACGATCCCCATCTGCCGCATATCCTGTCGAGGAGCCCTCTCTATTAATAGTAACTAGAGCCTAGGTCAATGTGTTCTGCGTAACTCAAAGATCTCAATACGAGCGGGGTTTTCTAAGCTGCAAATTTACAAATATTTGGGGAGATAGTTGTAGCTAGAAAAGGTACAGTTCGAAATTGTTAGTAAATTACTTTAATACTATATTTTCTTTGGCATAGAAAGACATATAAAATATGACTTAAGATAACCTGGGTCAACTTCTATTTTAAATTTAGGAAAAACCATATAAAATAGGACAAAGCTTGGAATGAGTCCTTTCTTTTTTAAGGAAATTTAATCAAATTCAATTTCCATTTCACAAGAACTTTTATGATTCCATAACCACCTACAATGCAAACATAATATTTACATAAAATTCCATAAGAGTTGCCTGCATAAGCAAAGGTGAAGGTTATGATTGCATTATGCTACAGGTTATGTTACGGACTCATGGGGTTACATCAAGCCAGATTCATGGGGTTTTTCCCGGTTGCGTGGCCGTGCCCGTGAAAAACTGGGAAAACGTGGAAAGGAAAAGCGGCCTGCAATGTACAGTAACATAAATCGAAGCGGACACTATAAATAGCCACCCTCCGCGACGAAGACGAAGACGGAGACGACGGCGACGGCTGTGGCGCATCAATATCCATCCATTGCTGCACTCGAAAAATTAAGTAAAGCAAAGAAAAATAAACTGAATTAAATAGGGAACAAGTACAAAGAGGTTTCTTGGGAAAAACGTACTTGAAAATATTTTTTTGGGATTTAATCAAGGGATATCTCGATCATTTCTGAAGACCTTTTAGGGGATCTTTTTAGCAGCAATTCCAAAGTGATTTGAATACTTTTTGCAGTGTTATTCATTAATGAATATTTGTATACATAATTATTATCATTTTAAGGACATTAAATTAATTTTTGTATATTTTTTAAGTAACATTTATGACAGTGTAAAAAGGAGTTGAGGATGGCGCTGCAAATGGATGGCATTACGGATGGCACATGCACTGAGATCCGAGGACCGCTGCGCAACATGGCAACTGCTGCAGAAGGGGGGGGGGTACCAGCAACCGGTGGAGGGGGGGTGGGGAAGGGAAGCAGGGGCGGTGGCAGGGGCGGAGGGGTAGGGGGCTTGCCTGCCGGACGGTTGGCTAAATGAAACACATTCGAAACGACATTAAGTAAACAGACTAGCAACCATGTCAATGTCAAACGCACTCGCCGCCGCTGTCGCTGTCGCTGTCGCTGCCTCTGCTGCTGCCTCTGCCTCTGCCTCTGCCGCTGTTGCAGTCGCCGTCGACGTGGCCGCCTCTGCCAGCGTCGCTGTCGGCGTTGGGCACATGTGCGTGGCCATGTAACGGGAAGAAGAAAGGCCGTGTGGACACCAGTCCTGCCCCGCCCACGCATCCCCCAACTCTGCGCCAGAAGGTACAGTGGAGACTCGAAAAAAGAAATGTTTTAAATATTTTTTAAGCAATAGAAAGCCTTAAAAATTAAATTTGAATATTAAGAAGCATTTATTTATTAACTTAAAAGCATCTTAAGGTGATTTGTTTGGTTTCCTAGAGATGTATTGTTTAATGTATAAATGTGGAGATTTATTTTGGGATAATTAACCCAAAATGTTCTCTCTTTTATATTTATAAAATAAATACAATTTAGAAAATAAAGTAAGACTTCCCTTAGCGATGCCCCACTGTACCCACTGTATCTTCAGACTCTACAGTTGTCGCATCAGTGGCATCCGCATCCTGACGGTCAGAAGTTGGAGATTGCGTTCTCCACATCGACGGATGCGCGTGTTTATTTAAGTATTTGGAGTGTAAGCGAGTGTAGTCTGTGTGTGTGTGTGGATGCACTGCATCCCACAAGTCATAAGAATCTATCTATTTCGGTACCTAAATGCCAGCTCTCCCCCTTAACCCATCGAACACGCACTCCCCACAATGCCAAAGTCAAGTTCAACGGCGATCGCACACAGTTTCCCGTTTTAGAATTTTCCGAAAATATAAAATGCATCCTTGGGCAACATCTAGCACTCGTAAATGGAAAATAAAACGTTTCGGGAGCTCAGATTACTGAATAAGTTCGGGGAAAGGTTACTTTGTACCATTTTACAAATGTATTCTTTTAATTTCAAGAAGATCTGCTTGGGTTAAATTAAAAATCTAAATAAATATGTGCAATTAAAACACTGTCCAGATATTTCTGCTGTATATTCACCTAAATCTCTTGATCATGTTCTGTTAAATTAATAAATGAAGAAAAGACTTTCCTGAATATAAAACCAAAACCCTAGAATAAAATAGAGTTTTACAAATTTATTCTTTTAATTTCAAGAAGAGATCTTCTTGGGCTTAATTATAAATATATATAAATATGTACAATTAAAATACTGATAATTTGATCTTGATAATTTTATATTAAATTATTAAATAAAGAAGGGACTTTGATTAATATAAAACGAAAACCCGAGAATAAAATAAAATACTCAAATATGAATACACATATCCAAACAATGGACAGGGAACGAACCATCAAATCGTTTTATTGGCATCTGACGCATTTGCTGCGGCAATAAAATCAATCTCCTCTCCCACCACCAAGGGTCCGAGAATCCGAGTGTCCAGAATCCAAGGGTCCGAGATTTTTGAAACCAAATCCCTTTGAGAGAGGGGCGTGAGGTGCGACGAGTGTTTGCCTAGGCAAAATTGACGTCGGACGCCGCCGCCGCGTTGCACGCACGATTTGCCTAATCCATATTCAAATTGCAAAAAGAACAAATTCCGGACAATCCCTCAGATGCAGTCGGGCAGACAGAGGCAGCCGGCCGCTGTCCAGGCGGTGTTGTTTGCGGTTGAGATTTATTTTTATTGAATTGAATTGCGCACAATTGCGACGAGGGAACAAAGTAGCCAACAAAAATTAGGCAACCTCGAGGACTGCGAATGGTATTTGGATTTTTGGAACGAAGTGGAGGCAGCATTTTTATTTTGTTTTTTCTGCACAGTTGCACAGGATATTTCAGGATGTTTACATAGCGTTTTAATCTCTACGAATAGAATCTCTGTTTTTATATCAATATTATTTAATAGTATCTGCAACTGACAGGAAGTAACTAAAAATGCTAATAGGTTCTTTATAAATAAATAATAAAGCCCAAGAAATTTAAAATGTAGGTTTTATAATATTTTCTTAAGCAAATTCTTCCTTTTCTCTATTTCCTATTTTATTTCTGACTCTGGCTTTATTTTTACATTTATTTCTTAGTGCTTTCTGTCACCCATAATTGTCACAGTTCCCGGCACAATTTTCTCATCGATTTTCTGGGGGTAGAAACTGCAACTGAGAGTCCTGAATCCGGATCGAATCGCCCGGCAAGTGCCACAATTGTTTTACGATCTCCGTTCCCCTTCCCGCTCCTGATTTGCATACGCCAAAAGTGCGAGGACAATGGGCCTGATTGTGTGACTGGCATGTCGATATCAACACGGACCTTCATGTCACACCATCATGTACTCATATTTTGTGGGAGGATGCAGGCAGGACTTGGCAGGGTTTGCGGAGAGATTGCGTTAATTAGCAGCGTGGTGCGACCATGGCAAATCCTGTCGATCACGTGGACAAAGGAGCCCCGGTCTGATTGATTCCGATGTGATGGACGGATGAGGGATGCACCGGGAAAAAAACGTAGATTTTCTTGGAAATTAATGGAGGAATATGCTGGACTTAGATCTCTAAAAAGTAAGTTTCCAAAAGGGTTAAGGCTAAAAAATAAACGTAAAGGGAATCAGATATGTAGGATTGACCATTCAAATTATTGATTTCTAACTTTAAATATATTAAATGTAATTAGGAAACACAGGAATATTTATAAAGCAATATAAAAATGTGTTTTAAAAATAGAAAATGTGAAAAATATAATATTTAAAATATTTGCATACAAATAAATACAACACAAATTCTGTAAAAAACCCAATTAAGGATTGTTTTCTTGATTTTCCTCATTTTCGCTCACTGCACTGAGCGAAACTGGGCAAGACCTTGTCGAGAGCTGGGTACGTGTTGCCGCTGCCGGGGAATTGGACCACCCAGCGGATGGCATCAGGATCATCGGGGCATTGAAACCAATACGTCAAACGTGAGATTACATAAAAACCGCAAAAAATCTCCAAAACAATGGGATTTCTTTCCGAACAGAGAGAGAGAAAAAATAAGGAGGAAAGGGACGCTGGCAGGCGAGGGCTGGATGACCTTTCGGGGCGGCATTGTCCTGACGCAAATACTCGTAAAAAATGAGCGGCGAGGAGCATGTTAAATGCCAAATATGAAATCGCCATATAGGAATATACGTATATGGGTTTTCTTGGTTTTTTTCGGGTTTCTGCACGTTCCGCTCCGCTTCGGCTCCCGCTCCCTCTCTCCCCTGACAGCCTCCCAAAAGGTCCGCACAAAGGCTGGTCCAGGATCTGGTCGTGATGCTGACTTCGTCTCCGATTCCGATTCGAGGATGGCCACCCAGGCAACAAAAGGGGAAGAATGGGTTGCTGCTCACGGGCATGGGGTTCGATGATGGAGTCGCTGCCGGTGTGCAAAAAGCGAGAAAGCGAAAAAGGCAGCTGTGACAGCCGCAGGACCTTAGGACATCTGGAGTGTCCATGTGGAGGAAATAATAAAAACGTAGGACATACATATATCTTCATGGTAAAATCGTAAAACAAATTAGAGGGATATTTATAACATTTTCTAACTAGAAATATATTTTTAAAAGGCTTTGCTAGGCTTCCTGTTTGTTTTTTAACATTGAAGCCCGCGTTTAAACCTAATTTATTGTTTTTTCTTTTTTACTTAAGCCTTATAAAGTAAATAGTTAAGGAATTTTCGAACGGAAACCGTTACCAGCACTTGTTTATATCCTATATCCATAAATTAGGGCAACCCTTTTTAGGAACACTTAAAATTCGGATTGGATATGGAAATCCATAAGATCTGGGCTGGCGACAGGCTGCAACTGCAACTGCAGGATGTTATGTTATGTTTATCATTTTCAATTGGATCTCGTGTTCTGCGGCAAAGGATCCCCTGCCCAAAAGGGAAAACCTAAAGAAAAACACATGTGCTACGAGATAGTGTTCCATAAACACGCTCCCATCTTCCAACCAGAGGCAACTCCAAACAAATGCGTTTTATTTATGAGATCTTGCGTTCCTTCGATGGAGTTCCTTCAAAAAAAGGTACAGTTGTGGAGTTGTGAAATAATAAAAAAGCAGAGGATTCCTTCATATTATATATATTATTCTATATATATTTATTATATTATTATTATACTATATTATATTATAAAATAAAGTATCAACGAGAAGCATGCGTTTAGCTTTATAAGTGAGTGCAAATTATGGCTAAAAATTTAAATATTAAATAAAGGAGAGCACCGATTATATTTGTCATATTTTTATATTTACAGCTTTAAATGTTAAATTTTTGTATATTATATAATTTTGTATCGGTTTTTCACTGGCTAAAGAAAACGCGTAACTTTCTCAACCCTTTTAAGAATTTTCCTCCTTTCTGTTTCTGCGCAATCTTAGATAATAATAATAATGGACAATTAGGACACAAAAAGAAGGAGATCTCACTCACTTATGTCCTTTGACCTCTCACCCTTTTCCCCCTGGCCTATTGACCCTGCGAACCTATCAAATTTCAACACCTTTTCCTAGCCGCTTCCAAGGAAATCCCCGCCTTGAGTTCCTTGACCAATTCTCGACCCCTTCCTTGCCTTCCCTTTCGCTGTGTGTATGTACATCCTAATTTGCATGTGTGAACGGCATGTGTGTGTGTGTGTGTGTGGGTCACATGTGTGTGCCTGGCCATAAAACCACCCCGATTTTCCGGCGATTCGAGGCTTCCAATTGGCATTTACGTTTGCGCGTGTCCAATAAGCCGTCTGTCGCCATCTGTTGGCCAACGGCCGAAGCTCTAGTGCGGCCGATAGGTGGCGTTTGGTGGTCAGGCGATAAGGAAGGGTTCTATAACCTTAAAAAACTAGCCCCAATCTTTAAAAAATAAATTAATTAAGGTAGGTAATTAATAGTAGAACAAAATGTTAATAATATTTTGTTCGCATTTATTAAAGATAAATCTTATTTCTGAGACAGGCAAATTAGGAAACAAAGATCGACATTTGAATTGTATTTTATATAATTCAAAAAAATTATTAAGTTACATTTCTAGGGGCTTAAAAAGTAATAATTCAAAGTATACTTATTTAAATGAACACTTAAAATGCTGAAAATTAGATTTATATAAAAAAACTAGTTCTTAAATAGTAGTTAACCTCATAAATTAAGTTTTCAAGCGGTTTAAAACAAACTAATTAAATGTTTACCTTTTCTAAGACCTTTTTATGATTTTTATGCATTAAAGATCTAGTTTTATGGCTTAAATATTAATGTTTAAGTAACGATCGAGCACCTAAAAGTAGACAACGCACGATCGGTGCTATAAAAAAGAAGAAGCAGCCCCCGAGGCTCAGCCATAAAAAATCTAGTACAGTCGCAAACCCAATCAAAAGTGGATCGATTTTTGGTCTGAGTGTGTGTGTGGGTGTTTGGGGGAAGGGAGGGAAAGGGGGAAGGGGCGATGTGTGTGTGGGCAGGTGGTGGGGCCAGCCTGTGCTTTGTTGTTGCCGAGACTCTGGCGAGCATCCCCTAAACGGGCGTCCAAAGGACATGCAGAGTACATAGAGAACCGACAGGCCATGCATGATGTACATAACACACAGGGACACGGGGACACGGGGAAACGGGGACCAGAGGACGCAGGACGAAGGACCAAAGACCAAGGACCAAAGGAGCCAGAGCCAGAGCCACCCTCGCTGTAAGCTCGCCGCTTACATATGGCCAGAAAAGTAGCGAGCAGGGCGGGTTGCTTTTTTGGCAACAATGCCAATGCCCGGTGGATTTTTCGCAAGCCAAGGAAGGGTGCCGCCTTCTTGGGGGTGGCATTCCTTCCATCCTTCCATCCTTCCGGGGGGTGGTGGCGGTGGCAGTGTTTGCCCGGGTTTTCCCTCGCTTTTCCGGCTGCTTTCCTGTGGGTGGGGTGGTGGTGGTCGAAACACTGGCCAGTGGTGGGTTTGTTATTCACATTTCACATTCGCGAATCTCTGCCTCCCCGTTCCCGGCGTAATGGCTGAGTCGCCAGGATATGCCGGCAGGATATATTCCCCCGGGCGCGGCAACAATGTTCGCGAAAAAAGGACATTTTATACGAGTATGTGTGTGCACCATAAAGGCATTAGCATTATCGCTCGTTATGTCCCGACTCCAAAAAGGCGGCATATGCAAATGAGCTCGCTGCCGATGCTGAAAGCCATCAATATCCTGCGTCCTGCGTCCTGCGTCCTGCGGCCTGCCTGCTTTGTCCTCAGTCTGGGGCGAACGCAAATTCAAATCCAATAATGCTAGGGAAGCGGCTCTGGATCTGGACTAACGAGAGCATATAAGGAAGGACACTCTAGAACTCGCCGAGGGTGACGACGAGAGTTCATTTGAAAGGCTGGCCAAGGCGTAAATACAGTAAAGTACATAAAATACATAAAGTAAACACGGCAGAAGCTGGCAAAATGTTATTTGTTTTGTTCTGGTAAGCTGACTTGCCTTTATATGTTAATTTAATGGATTTAAATGCTATTCCTGGAGTTGCTTTTAATTATAGAACAAAAATATTAGCCCAAATAGATAATTAAAAATATTGTTATAATAATAGTACAATTATTTTATTAAAATATTAAAAAGATTCCCCTACAGAGCATTTATCCTGCGACTTCCCGTGGCGCTGATTACTCCTTCGATGGTCGCTAATGCTGGCCAAAGTCGGCTCACCCATCACTGTTTCCCCCTGGTTTTTCCCTTTGATATTTTCCCCCCCCTTTGCCACAATTTCCCCCCATCCAAGCCAAACCTTTTTCCCAATATCTTCGACTCTATTTCGGTCCAGAGTCCAGGGAGAGCTCTCTCTCTCTCTCTCAAAGGGAAGGAACGTGTGCTCCGACCAAGTCTCCTGTGTGTGTGGGCCTCCGATGCATGGGGATACTGTGCACACACACACACAGGCACACAGGATACGAAGGATGTATGTAAGGACACTCGCACACAGCCAGCCGTAGTTGGGAGCTCATACATAGATTTTATGTACTGGCAAGTTGCCAAAGCGCATTAATCTAACGACCACATCCGGGCACACAAGCACACAAACACACACAAGGACGAAAAGGACGAAAGAGAGCGTGTGCCTGTGTGGGTGCAGGACGACTCCTTATTCGACTGCTTATCCTGGTGGGACTGCCAGTGTCCCTATGCCATTGCTTATGCTTATGTCCTTCGCATATTTGTCATTCGCCTCTTGCGAATTTCCCGATTTTCGCACAAAATCCAGCCAACGGTCCTTGGTCCCTGCAGATATATAAATATATATATATATCTGAATATATATATATGTATATGCTATAGCAGTGTTTGCGAGTGTTTTGCATATCAGAAATATAAATCACTTGGCATCAGACCAAAGCCAAAGCCAACAACGCCAAACGGGAGGAAGCCCTCCGTCCAGGAAAACCGAATCCTGCCCAGGACCCCTTCCAGCTGATCTGCCACATCAAGCATTCTATATTCCATCTGCAGGGAGAGAAATACGGGGGGATGCTTAATACTTAAATTAGAATATTAAATACTGATATAAATATATTAAATTAAATAAATCGAATAAAATGCAGGGCAAAAAGGAGACTGGTTAGATCACAGCATTTACTGACTCCTGTTTAACCTTATGACAAATCTTATTAAGCAAATAAAAATCCAAAGTTTTATTTCCCGTGCAGACCATCCACTTGTTTGCCCAGCAGCCACTTGACTCCCCAGGGACGGGCGATGGGAGGCGGGCTCGGAATGGGACAGGACACGACCATCGAATGGGAATTTACCGTGAACATTGCAAACTTTTTGCGAATGCTAAAAATTCACCCAGATTATTTTGTGCCAGGCCACAGAAGGAGCGACAGATAGAGCCCCAAGTCCCCTTCCCTTTTGCGCCGCGAATGTTTCGGTTGGCAATTCAAATTCCGCGGTACAGTTGAGTATGGAAAATGGAATTTTCCCCGCACACACACAGCACTCACATGTGTGTGTATAAGCGACGCCATTGTGTATTGTACATGCGCACATACACACACGGTGGACCCACGGACACACCACCCACACACATCGATATACAGGACACACACGAGGACGAGGACGAGGGGGAGGAGGAGGAAAATTGGAAGCCAGGAGAGCTGGCAACTCAAGAGGTCAACAGCGGAGATTGAAGCCAGTGTCTGAATGAACTCGGGTTAATCAAATCAAATTAAATCTCAGGAACTACTAATAGTAATTTCAAACATTTATTTTCAGGGGTTTTTATGTGAATAAAAGCCATTTCTTTTAAACCATAAATAAATTAATAAATTCGGAACATTTTCTAAAATATTACCATAATTACTATATTTAAAAAAACAAAAATGACAGGGACAAGCCAGAAAACCCACATTTTGAGTCAAAAACAAAGCAAATCAATTAGGTAATTCAACCTAAAACCCAAACTCACGCGATTATAATCTACCTTTAATTCCAATAATTATAAAAACAAAAATTACTCTTGATAATACTTGAAAATGTTGAGGAAATCGAAGCACCCTCGTCGGATGACAACCATTTTGTGTGCTCGCTGCGATTTTCAGCTAAAAGCGAGCCAGGCGAAAATACCAAATAAAATAGCGCGATTTTCCACCCCGAAAATGGGAGATGACCACACCCTCCCCTATGATTTTCTGACAGGACACGAGCCTAATCCCACACACAAGCACACACGCACAGGCAGTATCCCTTATGTATGCAGCAAGGACATGTACATGGGTAGTTGCCCCGATCGGGCACGGGCACATTGACCAATGTGCTGGCTGCACACGAGACCGGAGATTCAGACAGGATGCAGGCTGCAGGATGCAGTCTAAAGGCTACATCCTGCTGCCTGTCTGTCGGCAATGGCGCCAAGGAAGCCGCTCTGATTTTTCGCATTTTCGTGGCGCAGGCAAATGCATTTAAAACCGGTCTAACTTGCTTAGACAAAATCATTTTGCGAGCATCCTTTGAATTATTTTTATCATGAAGAAGTCCACTTCCTAGAGGGTTTTAAAGTTGATATATGAAAATATAACAAAAGTAAATATAAATGGAACTTGGTTCACAGAAAACTTGAGTTGAGGCTTGAAACTTAATTTAAAAATGAACTAAACACCTATTTCCTATTAAATATATTTAAATATTGTAAGAAACTATTGAGTATTATTGAGTATAAATCTTTAATCATTTGCATTTATTCTTCAATTCCTAGTCTACATTATTTAATATTTATTGATTGCTTAACCTCCTTACTACTTTCTAAATTTATTAAAAAGGAAACTGGTGTGCTTCCCCTGCCCTCGATTGCCGGCTTGGAGTAATTAAGTCCATCAAACGCTTAACCTTTGACCCTGAAATGCCAAGCGAAGAGCGGAAAAACTTGAGAGACAGGCAACAATTCCGAAGAATTTTTCGCGGAAAGGCGAGCTGATAAATTATGCAGTGACCGAAGGGGACGGAGGCGGAGGTGCTCTGCAATTTCCCAAGTTCATTTTATCAAAAAAAAAAGAGGGAAAATAAGAAGAAAAAAAGAAACCCCAACGCCCAACGATTTTCCACGCGGCGCTCTTCATCACTTTCACTTTGTCTTGCCAGCACGAACTTGCCAACTTGTTGCTGACACATTTTTACCCTCATTTCAGGCTATTTTTATTCACATTCATAGTATTTTTTTAGTCCTTTAAGGACCTCCTCCGCCTCCTGCCTCGCTTTCTTATCTCATTTGGAATTATTTGCTTTAATGGCGATGCGAACAAAAGGCGGAAAAATCGCAGAAAGAGCAACCGGCTCCCGGGATAAATGCTCGGCCTCACCCCCCTCTCCCCCACTTGCCACGGCAAATAAAAAACTTTTTCATTACATTTCCCACTTCCGCTTCCGCGTGTAAGAAAATAAAAAAAAAAGCGGAAAAATTAAACTCTCCAGCGCGACGACCTTGAAAAATGCCAAACAAAAGTGAGCAGACGCGAGCCAAAACAGAAATAATAATCGTAATAATAATAAAAATGGCTGAAAAGCGCCAGCGAAATAAATCAGTCTGCCAGCGCCCCCCCTCCCCCACTGCTTAGCGTAATTTCTAACAACAACAAGCCGAGTGGGAGAGAGAGAGAGCGCGCCAAGGAAAAAAACTTCCGCAGACGTTGGCAGCATAAAAAACAAGAAGCCATCGAGTCAAAGGACTCGACTAGGATATACCTTTCCTTAATTTAATTTAATTATTAATTTTAATTTTAATTATTATATTTACATTATTAATTTTAGTTTTAATGTTAGTTGCAAAAGATTTAATGCCCAGAGCAACTTGGCTATCTCAGGAGAGAGAGATTTCAGAGAGATTTACAGGCTTATCCAGCCTTGGGCACACTGACGCTGCCCTAACCAGTTGGGAATTATAGGGCCCAAGTGAAGTTTCTGAGAGTGGTTACTCTCATAATAATTATCGCCCTATTTTCAAGAAAATCCCCTAAGCAAATTGGTCTTTAAGTTTAGAAAAAATCTACAAAAACTTGCCCTAATTTTAAGAAATAATTTTCTACATTTCAGAAAGTTTGTCCTAAATATAAGAACAATGTTACCCTAATATTTATGGTGAGCTTTTCTAGAAAACAAAAATAGAGCGAACTTTTTGATTTAAATCAAAAATACTATAGCAATCTCTGATATTTGTTTATTTTTTATTTTTTATTATATTCATTTGTTTAAGTATACTGCTATGTGGCGATATACCATCCAAAGTATTTTCTGTTTTTAGTAGTTGGCAATTATTGAATTTTGATCTAAATTGTTTTATTGAGGAGGGTAAGGAATTTTATTTTACTTTCACAGCTTGGTTACTAATACAATCAATTATTCATTAGTAGTAATAAATAATATACCCTTGTCCTCCGCGACTTAAAGAGTATCGAAAAGGGGAACTGATGGCGGCGGTGTGCCGCGAGAGCGAGGGGGCTCGGCTCAATGTCGTCAATTAGAGACTCATTACGCTAACATTGCAGACGGCGGGCAGACTTAATTTTTTTTTGCTTTCCTCCTCTTTATCCTGGTCTCTTTCTGCATTCTTTTATTGTTTCCTTTTTGTGTTCTCCTTGACGCTGCTTTTTTCCACTTTCCCCTCATCCCATTCAGTCTCTTTTCTTTTATTTTTAGCAGAAGAGAAAGAGAAAAAAATTGTTTCATTCATAAAAAAGAAAGCAGGAGAGGAACTTGGACAACTTTTGGTGTTTCCCCAAGTGTGCTTCTTGTCGTCCTTTCTGTGTATAGTTACGTAAGCGTCTAAATTGAGGGTGCTGAGGATGGTCTTTTATTTGGAGAGTAGGAAGTATCCTCTATTAAATAATAATTAGGCTAAATTTAAAATAATAAGGTGCCTGAAACTAAAAAGCTCAAGAATCAAATCTATACAAATTTGAGTTTTAGGTCCCTTTAAATTTGAACAATCTTATTTTTTAGGTAACATTTATTTCTTTATATTTTATGTATGAAAAGACATCATTTCTGAATGTTCTCCTTTAAGTAACTACATTTTCTTATATAGAACTTTAAGGTTTGGAATATTTTCTATTTATTATTAACTCTTTTTATAATTAACTATTTTCCATAAATATTTATAATATTAATCATTAAGAGACTCTTAGTTTTTTGCCCTAAAAGCCACTACAGCTGCCACTATGCAAGGCCGTCGTGGCTGCCGCAGACTGTACATAGATGGCAAATTGTGGCATTTAAAATTAAAATTCAAATTGAGACTTGACTTGGCAAGGACGTGCCAGACACCCCGCCCCTCGTCCTGCGCCCTTGGCCCTTCCACCCCCGAGGTTTTGCGCCTCTCCAGCCATTTTCTATTTGCATTTCGCTTTTCTTTTACACAATTTTTTTTTTTCAGCGCGTTTTTGTGTCGCATTTCTTTTTTTTCCCCCATTTTATATTTTTTTCTTTGCCTCGGTGGCATCGAGGGGGCGGGGGCCCATTAAAATGAGGCAACTTGTTGCCGGCGCAACAGTTGGCCAAACTTTAAGTGACCTTCAGGCCGGAACTGTCCCAAAAGAGTCGAGAAACGGCGGCAAGCAGGCGCAAAAATTAAATTAAATAAAATATGAAATCAGAAGATGGAAAAACAAGAGGAGATTGCGAAATTTATGCCGAGCACCGAGTGTGGCGAGGACTCTCGAGATCGCGACGGGGTCGCCGAATGTTAAATAGTTTTCCAGAATGAGAATCGATTGGAATGGCGTGAAGACCACTTGAATAATTTACATTCGCATATGAGGCTGATGAGGCTGAGCCCGAGGATGCTGCTCCTGATTGGTGGTGTGCTGGAGGACTGCCAGCTGCCAGAGTCCGCTATCGATGATCCTGGCAGGCGACAAAGTGTGAAGAAGCTTCCAGCTCGGACTCAAGTGGGCAAATCACGCTGCGATCTGCGATTAGGGACGAGTCCTTGTCCTTATCCTGGAATCGCAATAGGCAGCCACCCAGAATATATTAGCCAGAAATCACAAGAAAAGGGAGTTAAGCCTGGAAGAAAAATATATAGAACTAAGAACTATTTATTTATATTTTTTGGATTAAGGAAAACGAAGCTCCAGAGTTTTTTATTAAAGATTCCCGAGTTCCCACCTCTTTGCCTTTAATTTTCCTTTAATTTTTCCCCGGGTCCTTGCACATTCGTGCCGCTCCAGTTTTGGATGGATTGGTGAAATCGCGGGAATTAGATAAGGACGAGGACGAGGATGCGACGTGGCCCTGATATGGGATACTCGCACGTGAGTCCTTCGCAGGAGCCATAATTTGTGCGCCGTTTATGTGTGTGTCGAGTTACACACATCCCATACACACAACACCCTTCGTTCGCTCTCTCTGTTCCATCTGGCGTTTTTTATGTTCGATTTTGGACTTCCAAAAAAGGGGGAAGGATGCAAGGCAGGAAGAAGGATGCCAATTTGCATGGGTAATAATTTTCGGGAACTGTCGCGAACCGTTACATTCGGCGGCCTGCCTGTCAATCGCCCCTCAAAGCGAAATTTATACCTTTTCCGAATTTTAATTAAATGGTCGACACATCGCCGTTCTCCGTTTGCATATTGAGATTTTTCCCCTCTCGGAAAATGTAAATGCGAGGCTGCCTTCCTTTTAATTGCACATACGCAGAGAGGAAAATGCCAACCGAGGAAGGGTTTTCCCTGCGTCTTGGCCCTAATCCTGGCGATGCATTCGAGATAATTGACGGCGAGAAAATTTACATGCACCCCTTGTCCTTATCCCTAACCCCTTGCCTTTGCCCCGATCTCAGGTCCTCAGCTCACACATCCTCCTCCCGAGAAGACACCCCTTTCCTCCTTCCTCTTTCCCTTCCCTCCTTGGGGTGCGGTTTTCCTCTCGCCGTCAGCGTGTAATTTGATTACGTAACGGTGGCATGCAGGTGAGAGGCCCGGCAGTTCCCAGGAGTTGGGCCAAAGGACATGCAAAAATTATGCAATTCGGGTGAAGGGACCAGGATTTGTAGATTTATTTCTTTCGCACGATCGGCGATCTGTCCGTTGGGCTTCCCTCAAGGATTTTTGCATGCCAGCCAAAGGATTGCAGGACGTGATTGACAGGCGCAGGGAAATTGGTTATTGGAAAAGGTGAAAATTGAGCCGCGGGAGAGTTTCTTTAAGTCTGCAGGAATATGGGAAATAGGGAAATATATAAGCAGATGGCAAGCAAAATTAGTTAACTATCAAATAAATACAATTAATACTTCCTTACAAATCAGCTTAAACTTTAACCCAGAAGCTCTTTGAGTCATATTTAAGCATCGATTTTTCCGAATCGATTGTCCCACATTTGGCAAATAAAAATGCAATGAAAACAATTTCGTTCCCGTTAATTATATTGATTACAATCAATCTGCAAATTGCCAAACGCAATCAATTTAAAGTTGAAAACTGCCTGCGACGCCCCTCGTTCGAAATCGCAGCGAAAAAGGAATCTCGACGCCTGTCAAAGGATCTGAACTCAACTGTCGTAATTGAAAACTGTACCTGTGTCTGCACACGAGAAAGAGAGGGCAATGCCAATAGCTGGGGAGAGTGAGAAGGAGAGGGAGAGCTGCACATCACACGTCAACGGAAGGTATTGACTTTTAACTCGAACACCCAGCCAGCCATAAAGCGCCCACGACGAGCCATGAATCAACCCCCAGACCCCAGACCCCAGACCCCAGACCCCAACCCCTAACGCCCCTAAGCTTTCCTTGTTTTTAAAACCGAACGTGTGAGTGTGTGTGGGTGGGTGTGAATGGAATGGGGATGTGTAGATATACGTGATTTTATCGAAAGTATCGAAGGTTTTGGTTTGAAATTAATAATCGATTAGTGGCAGGGAATCCACATTGCTCTTGCTTTGTAAGTCATATGTTTAGGGTCCCTCTATAAATTCCGCATACTATCTATATATTTTTCCTATCGAATGAGATTTTATCGGAAGTATCGAAAGTCTTGGCTTGAAATTAATCAACGTGTAGCAGGGATTTTATTTTACTTTTGCTTTGCAAGTATATATTCCGCTTACTATCGATATGTTTTTCTTATCGAACCCGATTGTATCGGAAAAATCTATAGTAACCGATATTTTTGTAGGGAATTCTGGTTTCTGTAGATATATATACCGAAAATATCAAAACCATAAGCTTAAAATCAATAATCTATATTGATTTTGCTTTGTAATTCATAGTGTCCCTGTATAAATTCCGCTTACTATCGATACATTTTTCCTATCGAACGAGATTCTATTGAAAATATCGAAGTAATCGAAAGTAACCCCTCTCTATCTAAACCCAGAAACAAGGCAGGCGCAGTTTTTTTTTCCGGTGTATTTTTGTAAGCCAAATGGTGTAAGCCAAAGGTGTGAAAGCTCCAGCTGGATCTCGGTCCCCCATCAAAGGTCCTCGGAAATGTCTCCTCCTCTCGGGGCAGCTCAATTGGTTCTGGAACTTGCTATTGGAAGAAGCATTTCCATGATGCCTGAAGATCTACATCTTTTGTTACTCACATTTTCTCTGTTCAAGCGCCCCTCGATTTCGATCCTCCAGAACTTGCCAGAGCGTTCTTTTTGATATTCGTGTTGCCGTTGCTTAATTTTGATTTCCGTCTTCCTATGTATGTAGGTATTTTCCTGTCTTAAATCCGGTCTTATCTCAGCCTGCTTTTCTCCAATACGTCTTGTCGCCTCCTCCTTTGTGGAAAGTGGAAAGTACTTTCTGCTTTCTCCTTTCTCCTCTGATCTCTTGTTCTCGCCCCTTGAGTGCGTCCCCAATACGCCATACTTCATTCGTGGTGTGCAGCTTTTATTATTCTGGTCTCTTATTGCGGTGCTTTTATCTACGTGTCTCCTTCGTGCTTAGGATGTCTCTTCTGATGTCTGCAATTTGATTGATCCATTGATCAGAGGGAGAGTCACCTCACCGTTCTTTCTGGGCACACTTACCTGTGCTTAGCGCTTTGTGTATGTATTCTAAACATCGTGCCGCGTCGTGTGCAGCAAAACCAACTTTATGCTTAACCCTAAAGCGTGTAAAACTTAGCTAAACTATAAAGCTAAACTGAAAATCTGCTACTTTACGCTTAAACCTAGTAACTAACTATTTATAAAGTTGGTATAGAAACTGGTTGACCGAAAATTTTGAAATTTTTTATGAAATTTTATTTTTTTTTGCTTTTTTTTTCTAGTTGTTGCCGGTTGGAAGTGTTCGTTGAAACTGATTTCTGTTGGGGCTCGTCGAGCCAAGCCACATGACAGACACCACAAATCGGGGTCAAGGCTGACTAGATCGAAAAAATACAAAATACGTGTATTTGCCTAAAAGTGAAATTCAATCAATATAGCTGTGCAAAATGTAAGCTCCCAATAGCCTGCTTAATTTCGAACCAGGTCCGCAAGAAAGGTTTTGGTTGCTCTCCTGGAATATCCCTGTAGGCAGTGGACAAAGGAAAGATCCTTTTATAAGAATGGATTTACTTAATGATGTGATAGGAAAAGGTTCACTTGGAAAAGTTGAGACAAATTCGTTATATTAGTGATCACAAACAAAAGCCCTCGAAGGCTTTTGATTCTATAGAAAACCGCACGATATATAACTTACATATTATTAACAAATTTCTGTTCTACGTTCGAAAGCAATCCGTTTGCAAGGACTATACTCTATTTGGAAATGCCACCCTATTATACATGGAAGTTGGGGTTATATAAAGGCTTCGAATTAGGGTCCGCTAGTTACTTATATCGGTGTCGATATTTTTGCACATCCCCAGGCCACACACACACATATCACTTGCCGAGCCAGCGAATTTCACTTCATTTGCTCAAAGTTTGCGCCATTAACATATTGAAATCGATTTGCATGTGGGAAGCTCTCCGAGCGGGAGGGAGGGAGGAAGGGAGGGAGTGGCTGTGGACTTAATTAGGAGCCAACTCCCACATATGTACACTGACTCCTGGCTCCTCTATGCACACATACGAGTACGAGTACATGCACAGATGTGCGAGTGGCCCTCTGGTCAGAACGCCCTTTTCTGTATGCTATGAAAACTCGAGTCCCTGTCTCTGTGTGTGTGTGTGTGCACATATGTATTCACGCTCACATGTGTGGGTGTGTGGACCGCACACATATGCTCGCATATATATTGGCAAGATGGCCGCTCGGCGCTCGCTGAAAATCCCACGAACTGTGCGAAGCAGCCTTCTCTTCCAAAACTAATCTATGCGAATGTCCTGGCAGCTCCCAAGGTTCCCCCAAGTATGGAGGGGGCGGGGGGGGTAGCTCAATTAGGGATGCGGGCCTAATCACTCGAGTTGCTCAGGGATACAGGGGAGTAAACGTCGCACATTTAGGGTTAGTCACGGTCTTGGCTGTCACAGAGAGTACGAAAATAGATAAATTTAGACCATGGAACAGCCGGTACTCAAGTCTTTATGCTTTGCGGGGAATAAAGAGGCATGATTTCTTACCGAATAATACACCTAGAGGTCATATTTTGGTATTTGGGTAGAAATCTTGAATGATACTTCCATATTAACCATAAAATGATCTTACATTGGAAAGATTTTACTAAAATATTGAGTCCTACATCTCATTTTCAATCTTTTAAAGGCCAAAAATAGGTTCCAATCGATCTGTAATATAATTTAGTATTAATAGTTATATAATTAGTATTTTGTATACTCTTAAATATTAAAATGAACTTCCGATCTAGCTGTAATATACTTACCCCTCAGGGGAAATATGAAAATATTGGTATTGAATTATGTCATTAATATATAAATATAGGCTATATCTAGCAGAGGTGCCTTGGAAAAAGATTTGAAATAATTTCCTTGCAGAAGTATTAGCATTTGTTATACTCTTAAATATTAAAATGATCTTTCGATATATAATATATAATATATTTACCCCTCAGAGGAAATATGAAAATATGAATGAAAATATTGGTATAGAAATATTTATTTATTTATTTATTGTTCGCCAACAGAAATTCCTTAACTGGCTACTAACTAAAACTAAACATTAATACTTAAAATATACTGGTATGTCAGTAATACATAAATATAGGCTATATCTATCAGAGGTGCCTTGGGAAAAAGATTTGAAAGTATGCAATGGAATAACTGACATTCCTAACATACTTTCAGACACTTTTCCTTCCGATTTCCATTTCCTAATTAATATACTTTAATTTTCTAGGCGATTTCGAGTCTCTAATTATTTTATTTTATTTTTTAAAATATATTTAAGGGAGAGTATTTGTGGCCATTAAGGCAACACATCTATTTTCCCTATACGAAAGGGGGGACTAGCTTAGGGGGTGGTACTGGGTGGTAAGTGGGCGACATTTCTTCTTCTTCTTCTTCGTCCTGGGCTACCAAGTGGCCAACAAGGACGTCGACAGAGGCAGAGGCAGCGGCAGAGGCAGAGGCAGCGACGCCGGCGAACCCTTTTAACCGAAATACTGAGAAACCTGCGCAACGTTTTTGGGGCTACTTTTTGAGGGGGTGCAGAGAGGGGGGTATGGAGGATGGGGGCAGGTCATTGAGTGGTTGTTGTGGACCCTGCATGGATGTGTGGGTGTGTGCGTGTGTGTGGGTGTGTGGGTGTGTGGGTGTGCGTGTGTGGGCAGAGATTCCCGGCGACGTCTATCGTTCGTTCGCTCGCAGAGTGACAGCAATGGCAGGCATCTATATGTACATACCACGCACACATGCACGTCCTGCTCCTCGCACACACACACACACACACACATGCCGCCATGTGTGTGTCATGTGGGAGGAAGCGAGCCAGAGCGAGAGAGCACCACAGAGAGAGAGAGAGAGAGAGGGAGAGAGAGAGGGGGACAGAGCGAGGCGAGCGAGCGAGTGAGCAGCAGCTTCGTTTTTAAGGGAAGCAAAATGTATTGCTCATCGAAGGCTATCGAATGTGGTCGTCGTCGTCGTTTCGTCGCCGCTCGCTCGAAGTCCTGCCACGTCCTGGCGTCGCTGCCGCAGCTGGCAGCGGGCGCTGCCGCCACCGGCGTCGCTGTCACCGCAGAACAATGGAGCTGGACGAACATGTTGCGTCCATTCCGTGCACACTCGCATGTGAGTGGGTGTGCCCGCCGAGTGTGTGTGTGTGGTGTGTGTGTGTGTGTGCGAGCTGACTCCCACATGCGCATCGTTGTTGCTGTCTGTCCCCCTCCCCCTCCCACTCACCACCAGCACCACCCTTTCCTTAGTTAGTCCGTCGCGTCCGAGCCGCTTCGTGTTTTATTACTCGCGACCTCCGTTCACGAAGATGGCGGCTGCTCCACACACTCACACACACACACACTCGAAGCTAGCAAACACACACACATGAGCATTGAGTATTGAACACACACACACACACACACACACACGCATGCTACATACGTACACCTATGGCCACCAAATGTGTACAGTCCAACTCCAGAGAAACGGAATATTAAAGGATTAATTTAAGAATTTGTCAAGTCTCAAAAGATTGTCAAAAAGGAGATTTAAATTCTCCAGATTTTATACATAGGTTCACACCGAGTGGAATATATATCCAGAAATTTTATTAAAATATAAAGAAAATTTAAGATTAAGCCATCTTTTATTTATTGAAATTATTAGCCGATTCCTTTTTAAGGAACCTATTCCTTAATCTACTTATGTTTGCGTTTCTCTAGAAATCAAATTCCCTTACTTATTTTATTCCAATAAACAACTTCAATTCCCATAATAGAAACCCAGTAACAAAACAGGCGCAGCTTTTTTTGTTTATGTGTATTTTTGTAAGCCAAATATAGGTTAATAAATAGGCGGTTAAAGTCCCAGCTAGGATCTCGGCCCCTCTGGAAGCCCGACCTCCTCTGGGGGCAGCTCAATGGTCCTGGAACTCCCTGTGTGGATAAATATTTTGAAAGGGGGATTTATAAAATATCTAGATCGTTGGTACTCACATTCTCGTTTCGATAATCAACAGGAACTGCTGGGACTTTGAGGGGGATTTTTGATGTCCGTGTTGTCCAAATTTTTATATTCGTCTTTCCTTGTTTTCAGTGTTTCCAGGTACTCCTTTTTTTCGGTTTTCACAGTTTTTAGGCAGAAGTGTGTAGGGATCTTTGGTTTTAATGGCGCATGTTTGTGTGAGCCAGCTCTATTATTGTTATTTTTCATTTAATTAGAGAACATAAATATTTTATTTTTAGAATGTTTACCTCTCAAGGTGTTTCCAATGAGCTTTGGATGAGGGAATTTCTATACTTAAATATATTCATCTGTGTTAGGATGTGCTATGGATGCCCGTTCCCTTTTAAGATGTTTTTTGATTAGAGAAAGAAATTGCCTTTTATTTTTGAAATATTTACCAGCTCCCTTTGTGTCATTGTCCAGTGTCCAGAGACGTGTGTTTCATCCGTGTTGTGGGTGTCCTTAATCGTGTCCTTTTTCGTCAATCATCCTTATATACTGTTATTTTATTATATTTTCTGTTTCGAATAGCTATATCTTGATATATTTATCTGTGTTCGGATGTGCTATGGATGTCTTTTCCCTTTTAAGAGGTTTTTTGATTAGAGAAGATTTAACTTTTAATATTAAATATTTAATTTAAATATTTTGAAAGGGGAATTTATAAAATATATAGATTGTTGGTACTCACATTCTCGTTTCGATAATCAACAGGAACTGCTGGGACTTTCAGGGGATTTTTGATGTCCGTGTTGTCCAAATTTCGATATTCGTCTTTCCTTGTTAGTGTTCCGTTTTTCCAGGTTTTCACAGTTTTTAGGCAGGCAGAGTGTAGGGATCTTCGGTTTTTATATAGCAAGTATGAGCCAGATCTATTATTATTATTTTTATTTAATTAGAGAAAATATTTCTTTTATTATTCGAATATTTACCTCTCAAGGTGTTTCCAGTGAGCTTTGGACGAGGGAATTACTATATTTAAATATATTCATCTGTGTTAGGATGTGCTATGGATGCCCGTTCCCTTTTAAGATGTTTTTTGATTAGAGAAGGAATTTCCTTTTATTTTTGAAATACTCACCAGCTCCCTTTGTGTCATTGTTTAGTGTCCAGAGACGTGTTTTATCTATGTTGTGGGTGTCCTTAATCTTGTAATTTTACGTCAATCATCCTTATATATTCTTCTTTATTTTATTGTATTTCCTGTTTTGATTTATAGAACAGAGGAATTTCAATATTTAAGTATATTTACCTGCTTCCATCGTATTATTTAGTAATTTATATATATTATTTTATTTTCTGTTCCTTTTTTTTTGTAATAGGAAGGAATAGCTATATCTTGATATATGTATCTGTGTTAGGATGTGCTTTCCTTTCCCTTTTAAGAGGTTTTTGATTAGAGAAAAGATTAAACTTTTAATTTTTTGTGTATATTTACCAGCCAACCGTCTTCATCGAGCTTCAGAGTTTACGGCCCGTTTTTTTTTGTCATCCAGATCCGTGTGTTTTATCTATGTTGTGGGTGTCCTTAACCGTGTCATTTTGCGTTATTCATCCTTATATACTGTTGTTTATTTTATTATATTTTCTGTTTCGATTTATTTGATTTATAGGACGAAGGAATTCATATATTCTAGTATATTTACCTGTGTTAGTGGTTCCACTTGCATTTATTGTTCTAAATGATTGTGTCCAATTGCATTTCTGTACTGTGGATCTCCTTACCCTTTTGAAAGAGGTTTTTTGATTATAGAAAGGAATACCGCTATTTTTTGTTGTATATTTACCGGTCACGGTGTAAGCATCAAGTTTTCTTTCAGTTTCCTTATATTGTACTGTTTATTTAATTTAATTTTCCTATGTTTGATTTAAAAGAGAAAGGAATAATTATATTTTAGTATATTTACCTGTGTTTTGTCTAAATTCTTGTAGCGTCTGTGTGTTTCTGCTGTGCTGTTTATGTCCATACCCCTTTTAATGATTCTTTGGATTAGAGAAAGAAAGGCTTTATCATTTTCTTAGCATACTTACAAGTCAAGGTGTATTCATCAAGCAGCAGAGCTTCAATTCTGTATCCCCATCTGCCAGTTTTTATTAAAGAAAGGTATAAGTATATTTTAGATTACTTACCAGTGTTTGTGTTACCATTTTGCATCTATCATTCTTGAGTCGTGTCGCGATTGTGTGCTTTTTGTGTAACAAGGGGGTCCTTCCCTTTAACGTGGTTTACTTTTTTTTTTATTAGAGAAAATAGCTACCTTTTCCTTTGTATATTTACCTGTGTAGGATCTATGGTCATATTTTCCAAAATACTTCGAAATACTTTATGCCTAAACCAAAACTAAAACTTCTCAGTGAAAAAAAAAACCTAAGCTAAATATACTTTCTGCTTAAACCTAACAACTAACTAAAATATCCACTTTCTGCTTAACCCTAACAACTAACTAAAATATCCACTTTCTGCTTAACCCTAACAACTAACTAAAATATCCACTTTCTGCTTAACCCTAACAACTAACTTAAAATAAAAACTATGAAAATTGGTCGACCAAAAATTTTGAGGAAGAAAATATATATTTTGTTTTTTTCTAGTTGTTGCCGGTTGGAAGTGTTCGTTGAAACTGATTTCTGTTGGGGCTCGTCGAGCCAAGCCACATGACAGACGCCACAAATCGGGGTCAAGGCTGACTAGATCGCAAAAATACTAAATAGTGAAATTCAATCAATATAGCCGTGCAAAACAGCCTACTTAATTTCGAAATTAATCCTAAAGAGTCAGCCTCGCAAGGAAAATTTTGGTTGCTCTGGACACCGGGGAAGATCCTTTGTAGGAACTGCTACCTCTGCTTGGTATAATCAGAAAGAGTTGGCTCAAGACAAGTTTTACTGGAAATTCACTTGGAGTAGAGACGGGCTTATGGAAGATCGACTGTACTTGGTTTTTCCTGTATCCCAACACGCATTTAGGCACACACAAGTGTGTGTGTGCGGAAGTTTGGAGTTGTGCTTTTTGCTTTTTGCACATTTTGAACTTTCGTTCTCCATCTCCATCTCCACATCCACAGCTCCCTCGCCAGCTCACACAGAGTCCAACTCCAGAGAAACGGAATATTAAAAGATCAAAAATTTGTCAAGTCTCAAAAGATTGTCAAAATGGCGATTTAAACTCTCCAGAAATTTTATAGGTTCACACAGAGTGGAATATATATCCAGATGTAATTGAAAAATCTATGCAGCTCTCTGTAAATTAAAGAAAATTTAAGAATAAGACAGTTTAAGCCATCTATTATTTATTGAAATTATTAACTGAAGGAAACTATTTCTTAAGCTTCCCATTTCATTTTTTGTTTCTCTAGAAATCGAATTCCCTTACTTTCTAAATATTTTATTTCAATAAAGAACTACAAGATCCCCGAATAGAAACCCAGTAAGAAAACAAGAGCAGCTTTTTTTGTTTCGGTGTATTTTTGTAAGCCAAATATAGGTTAATAAATAGGCGGTTAAAGTCCCAGCTAGGATCTCGGCCCCTCTGGAAGCCCGACCTCCTCTGGGGGCAGCTCAATGGTCCTGGAACTCCCTGTGTGGAGAAATATTTTGAAAGGGGAATTTATAAAATATCTAGATCGTTGGTACTCACATTCTCGTTTCGATAATCAACAGGAACTGCTGGGACTTTGAGGGGGATTTTTGATGTCCGTGTTGTCCAAATTTTGATATTCGTCTTTCCTTGTTTTCAGTGTTTCCAGGTACTCCTTTTTTTCGGTTTTCACAGTTTATAGGCAGAAGTGTGTAGGGATCTTCGGTTTTAATGGCGCAAGTTTGTGTGAGCCAGCTCTATTATTATTTTTCATTTAATTAGAGAACATATTAATTTTATTTTAAGAATATTTACCTCTCAAAGTGTTTTCAATAAGCTTTGGATGAGGGAATTACTATATTTAAATATATTCATCTGTGTTAGGATGTGCTATGGATGCCCGTTCCCTTTTAAGATGTTTTTTGATTAGAGAAAGGAATTGCCTTTTATTTTTAAACATTTACCAGCTCCCTTTGTCATTGTTTAGTGTCCAGGGACGTGTTGTGGGTGTCCTTAATCGTGTCATTTTACGTCAATCATCCTTATATACTGTTATTTTATTATATTTTCTGTTTCGAATAGCTATATCTTGATATATTTATCTGTGTTCGGATGTGCTATGGATGTCTTTTCCGTTTTAAGAGGTTGATTAGAGAAAATTTAACTTTTAATTTTTTGAATATATTTACCAGCCAACCATCTTCATCGAGCTTCAGAGTTTACAGTCAGTTTTTTTTTTTGTGTCATTTAGGTATCCAGAGCCGTGTGTCATCTGTGTTGTGGGTGTCCCTAATAGTGTCATGTTGCGTCAATCATCCTTATATATTGCTGTTTATTTTATTATATTTTCTGTTCCGATTATTTAAATTATTGAATTATTGAAGAAATTTCTATATTTTAGTATATTTACCTGCTTCCATTGTATTCTAGTATTTTATATATATTATATTATTTTATTTTCTGTTCCTTTCTTTTTTTGTAATAGGAAGGAATAGCTATGTCTTGATATATTTATCTGTGTTAGGATGTGCTATGAATGTCCTTTCCCTTTTAAGAGGTTTTTTGAATAAATTTACCGTCTTCATCGAGTTTCAGAGTTTACGGTCAGTTATTCTTTTTGTGTCATTCAGGTATCCAGAGGTATCCAGGTATGTTGTGGGTGTCCTTAAACGTGTCATTTTGCGTCATCATTACTGTATATGTCCTTGATTGATTCTGTGTCCAATTGCATACCCTTACCAGTCACGGTGTAAGCATCAACCTATTAGTTTCTGTTTACTGTTTATTTTATTTAATTTTCCTATAAGAGAAAAATTATATTTTAGTATATTTACCTGTGTTATGTCTAATTCTTGTAGCATCTATGTGTTTCTGCTGTGCTGTTTATGTCCATACTCCCTTAAATGATTCTTTGGTTTAGAGAAAGGATATACCATTTGCTTAGCATACTTACCGGTCAGGGTGTAACGATCAAGCAGCAGAGCTTCCAATCTGTATCCTTTGTGTCGTTATTATAAGTATTAGTTGTAGTAGAGGGAATAGCGTTAATCATCCTTATATTGTACTGTTCATTTTATTATATTTTCTGCCAGTTTTTTTTTTATTAAAGAAAGGTATAAGTATAGTTTAGATTACTTACCTGTGGTTGTGTTACCATTTTGCATCTATCAGTCTTAGGTCGTGTCGCGATTGTGTGTTCTTGTGTAACGAGGTCATCTTCACAATACTTCGAAATACTTTATGCCTAAACCAAAACTAAAACTCTCAGTAAAAAAAAAAAAAACCTAAGCTACTAAGCTAAATATACTTTCTGCTTAACCCTAACAACTAACTTAGATATCCACTTTCTGCTTAAGCCTAACAACTAACTTCAATATCCACTTTCTGCTTAACTAACTTATCTAACTAACTTAAAATAAAAAGTATGAAAACTTGTCGACCAAAAATTTAGAAGAGGAAAATATATTTTATTTTTATATTTTTTTTTTCTAGCTGTTGCCGGTTGGAAGTGTTCGTTGAAACTGATTTCTGTTGGGGCTCGTCGAGCCAAGCCACATGACAGACGCCACAAATCGGGGTCAAGGCTGACTAGATCGCAAAAATACTAAATATTTGCCTAAAAGTGAAATTCAATCAATATAGCCCTGCATAACAGCCTACTTAATTTCGAAATTATCCCTAAAGAGTCAGCCCCGCAAGGAACATTTTGGTAGCTCTCCTGGAATATCCCTGTACGCAGTGGACAAGGGAAAGACCCTTTTAAAATCAGTAAGAGTTGGTTTAGAAGAATTGTTACTATAAATTCACTTGGCGCAGAGACGGGCTTATGGAAGATCGACTGTACTTGGTTTTTCCTGTATCCCAGCACGCATTTAGGCACACACATGTATGTGTGTGTGTGTGGAAGTTTGGAGTTGTGCTTTCTGCTTTTTGCACATTTTGAACTTTCGCTCTCCATCTCCATCTCCACATCCACATCCACAGCTCCCTCGCCATCTCCATCTCCATCTCCATCTCGCTCGCCATCGTATCTTTAATTGAAGGACTTTTGCGCAGCTCACACACATGCGACTCCATCCTTTATCGCCCCGTCTCTTTCCAGCCCCGATTCGCCGCCTCGCTCTGGCCAACGGTGCGGTCCATGTCAGTGGCTATGTGAAGAATGAAGCAAATGAATATCTCATGCTTATAATGGTCGCCCGGGCGACAACGCCGAAGGAGGAGGAGGTCCTGAAAGGAGGCTGGGGTGGCCCAAGGTGGGGAGTCGCGAGATGAGAGGTGGCTAAGGCACCGGGTGTGTGTGTGTGTGTGTGTGGGTGTGTGTGGAGCTCGAAGCAGTTCGAAAGTCCTAGGGATGGCAAGCACATATTGCAGTTAATTTAAATGGGATATATAATAATAATAATTTATTAAATAATTTTCGATAGCTAAAATCTTGATAAATTCGAGTATCGATAAAGAAGGCCTTTGAGTATATTATTGATTTATTAAACATTATAAATATATTATATTTGAAATAAATATTGTTTCGATAGCAAAAACGTCGATACTTTTTAATCTATATATATTTTCGGATGCTGCCTACATACACATACTCGTATATACTTTTATTTATTCATTTTTCGATAGCTAAAATCTCGATTAATTCGAATATCGATAAAGGAGGCCTATGAGTATTAAATATAAATATTTGTATTCGATAATTATCGATACTTTTCGATCGATATATCCTATCGAATGCTGCCTACATACACATACATCCCTAAAGTAGCCCTTTGAGCCACCACCGACCAGGCAGGCGACCAACCACCACCCACTCCTCCTTATTGTCTTGTCCCTCCGTATATATGTATATACGGGCATGTCCTGCGGGTGGGCCTGTGTGTGTGTGTGTGTGATATAAGTTCGGAGGTGTGTGTGTGGCCTGCGCACATGTGTGTGCGAGAGTTGGAAATGGATGTGGATGTGGATGTGGAGAGCACTTTGAAGCATATGCACATTTCGTGCCATCGAAAGAGAGACACAAGAGAAGGCACTGGGGGTGGTGCAAAGGGGTGGACCAGGCTGGGCAGGAGCCGAGGCTTATGTAAGCCAATACATATGCACAATGCGCGATATTTATGTGAGCACTTCGGCTGCCTGTGTGTGTGTGTGTGTGTGTGTGTGTGTGTGGGCGATTCATTTGCTGCATATGTGTGCAAAAATACATACGTCCCTATGTGTACGAGGCCACATCTGAAATACTTCTCATATTCGATTGCCAAAGATAGTACGGTCTCCCTTCGAGTCTCATTTGCGACCATTAATTAGAAACTCTGGAAATTAAGGCAGCCAGGACATGCCAGTGGAGAGTGGGAGGAGATGGAGAGTCCTTTGACGGCTACCTGTGGCAATTAATTAAAAACTCATGAGCCCAGAGCCAAGCGGGACATGAATTTTGAAAAATTATTTCGATTTTGAAGTCCTCTATTTCTTAATATATATTTTTCCATTACTTAATTACTTATTTTCCAAGTAAATCTGCTATTTATATATCAAACATCCTATAGAATTTTAAGTCTCTATTTATTAATATATTATTCAAGTAATTAATTACTTAATATTAATGTTATTTGCTGTATATTGTTGTTTGATTTACTTGCAATTTATTTACTTATGAAAAATATTTATCATCTCTTTATTTTAACTTCCAATAAATAACTTTCAATTAATAGAATAATATATATATTAATATATTATTCCAGTAATTAATTACTTATTTATCAAACTTCTTATGGAATTGTTGGTATAAATAATTTGAGAATATATATAACAGTCTTGGATTTAAGTTTTAAATGTAAGAAAATGCTTTGTTATTTCCTGTATATTATTGTATGATTTATTTGCCACTTATTTACTTATGAAACATATTTATCCTCTCTTTACTTCTAAATTCCAGTAAATAACTTTCAATAAATTGAAAAACAGAATAATAATTTGCATTTTTTCTCAAGTAAAAATTGTAATAAAAGCAATCAACTTATTGGATGTCACTGGCCAAGGACCAAAGTTGTTTCCCTCGAAACAACAAAAGGACATCACAGATCAACTTAGATGCCTTATCACAGGCCTGGCTAAATTAGCCAAAGGAGTCGTGTCTTATCGAAGATCACGGCCACTTCACACCTTCCCAGAGCGAAAACAATCGGGCTCCGAGCCGAAAACCTCTGAAGGTTCTAAAAAAATAACAACAAAAAAATCAGCCGGCGAAGCCAAATGGAAAATTGGATTTCTCGGCAAGGGGATGCGAAGGGTTAATACATGTCCTTGCGTACCTATACACATGTGTTATATATATGCAAAGTAGGTAGCGACCGGATGTGCAATTTGAATGCCAATGCCCGTAATTTGAATATTGAAACTCGCAAAAAATCGATGGATGTGTGTGCCGAACACAAATCAATTATTTGCGAAAACGATGGAAATTAGAATGCATCGGCGGAAGGGGAGGGCTTTCTCCGATCCCGAATCCCGAATCCCGAACTGAGAGTCCCTTTTTACATTGTGTGCAATGTTGCAAAAGGATAACAGCGACAGGAACGAGAGCAGTGCGAGTGCGAATTTGCATATTTATTGATCGGAAACAGGGAGGATTTCGTGTGACAACTTCCTGGTCCCGCGGAGAAATGCAAATTATAATGCCCGATCTGCACCATCATTATAATCCTTTATTTCCCACTGCATTCCGGGGTGGGACCATGCGAAAGGGGCACATACTCCGCTACTCTAATCCCCATAGAAAGGCGAAATGAAAACAAAAACGAAATCCGAAAATGCAAATTTGCATATTCCACATTGATATTGAAAAAAGCGCGAAAACAGATGTCCTGCGTGCTGCGTCCTGCCCGTCCTGCAAGCCGAAGGATGTGCGTGCCTAATCGGAGACGGTTCCTCGGCGGGACCTCGAATCGCAATCCAAAACAGTTGCCAGACGATCGCAAAGGATAACACATCATCGCCGGCTGCAAAGTAAATAAAATCAAATCAAATAAGTCCATAAATAAATAAAGAAATCAAAATATCACCAAGGTAAAATATACATATTTATTTTATATACATTTAAAAATAAAGTTTTTAGTACGTACATTTTTTTTTACGGGAAACTCCTGTCTCAATTAATCTCCTAAAAAAATATCCTTGATATTTAAACATATAGTAATCTATTTCAACTTAAACGTTATGAAACTGCATACAAAATAAAGAATTAAATATTTTCTAGATAACTTTCCTAAAGACTTAATTAATTAAAATAATTCGAGCTCTTTGATATTGTTAAAAGCTCCATTTCGGAAAAACCAACCTAAAATTAAGTGAATTATTTATTTAGTAATTAAAAACATAAAGAGAATCTTTCAAATGCCGTTCATGACCGAATTCTCCCGATCAGGACCTTCGGCGTCGCCGCAGGACATTCATTTGCGTTTTTTGCGCGCTTGATTTTAATATTAAAACAATTCCGCGGCGGGGGGTTACAGACAAGAGGAAGTTGGGCAGCAATCTCGTTGCCAGGATCGCAAAAGCAACGGGATCCGGATTCGGAACCGGCTGTGCTTCGTCCTGCGTCCTGCTTCCGTCGTCCTGCGACTGTCAACGTGTCAATCAAGCGCTGCCTTCGCCTCACTTTCGCTTAATTCAGATCGTGTCGTCCTTGATTCCCTGCACCCTTCAACTTCCTCATGATCCCTGAGCTTAACCCTTTTTGTGCCGTTCTTGCCTTACTTGGAGCTGGCCCCATGAGGTCCCGATGTCCTCCTGAACTCCTGACAGCCATTGTGCCAGGGTCTTCGTTGGAAAAAAAGTCACAAGGAAAACGGGAATGAAAGAAACCGAATGAGTTTTGAATCCTGGCATGCTTACATTTTTTATTTTTTTATTTGAGGATAATGGGCATATAGATCGGTTAAAGCTAAAGGAAAAATCGGAATCTAAAACGTTGAGGGACTTCTAAGCTAGTCGCAGTCGCACTCGCTCTTGTCCGTCGTTGTTTTAATAAATTAAATTCCGGAAAATCCACAGGAAGTCTGTCTGTGCATTTTTCCCCTCTCCCTCTCTCTCTCTCTCTCTGTATCCTTGGCTGTGGGAAGGGGGGACCTGAAGGGGGTCGACTGCAGTGGCAGCCATTCATTCTATCACTTCCTGGCTGCAGCAGAAAAAGAAGCGACAGCAGCGCATGCCGACACGGACTTAATTTCATTTAAGGACTCGCTTCGGGATGGATTTTCTACACCTTTAAAAAATAGCTCAATTTAAATGTCAAAAAAGTATATAAACGTTTTTTAGAAACTCTTAGAGTGCCCCTAAAAAATATCATCATGAAAGTGCCAAGGAAATATATTAAAAATATATTTTGAAGTTTCTTAGGAACTCACAGAGTGCCTTTAAAAATTATCAGAAAGTTCTTAAAAGCTCCCAGAGTGCCTCTAAAAATTGAGTTACAATAACTAGTATCTGAGAGATTTAATTTGTATCGGAAAACTAAGTTAACTTTACTTATTCTTAAGGTAAACATTTAATTTAATTAATTTTAAAATTAAAAACAAAGGAAGTAGCATTTATAACATATTTTTCTTTCTGTGCAAATCCCCTTCGATGGCTGGGGCATAAAATAAATGTAATAAAAGATAAATACAAATTTCACGCCCTCAACAAGTGTCGTCCCTCCGGGAACTCCGGGACGACTCCCAATAATCCAATCGCTGGCAGTCAGGACGAAGGACTGACTCCGTTAGGTACCCCCTGTGGAAGTGGCATCGGCCGATGACCAAACACGTGCCCCCGGGGCACGCGAGAGTGCCAAGTGGCGAAGGTCACTGCCCAGCCGATTTCTGGGTTAATTTCGTGAGAAATGAAAAATTAATTGAGAAATAATGTTGACAGGCGCTGACCACCACCAGGAGGGAAAAGGGAAAACAGGATCCTGCAGGACCCCCTGCCTGCAGTGCCAATGGGCTGTCTAATCCCAATTGCAGGGCAGCGTCTTGAGCACGTGCTCCTGCAAATCCTGCTGCCTTCCGATGGCCAATGGTCAAAAGTTAAGGCGTCGGCCATTTTCGACCAGCTGGCCGAGCCGAACCAGAGGTCAGCCATCATCATTATCACGCTTATAAGTCCGCCGCTTCGTTCCGTTCCGTTCCAGTTCCGTTTGAATCTTTTTTATCCTTGGTCCTGGCCAACCCCCCTTGTATAATTCCCACCCTGTGACTGAGCAAATCAGGCCGAGCAATTGGTATGCAAATTGAAGTAAACTTCTCCCTGCCCCGATCCCCGTGCGCTTAATGAATTTGTAGAGGCTTCCTCCGGGGGTTGGTCACTGGTCACTGGTCACTGGTCACGGGGTCCCAGGTTCAGGTTCGGGTTCGGGTTCAGGTCTGGATTCAGGTTCTCGGGTTCACAGAGTCGGAGCTGGTCAAGGGGTGACTTGAACTGAACTGGCCAGTGGTCAACTTGATTAGTGGCCAACCCTCCTGCGAATGAAGCGTGCTCGGGGAGTGATCTCTTTGGTAAAAACATCGCATTTTTCACATTAAACAGAACATAAATCACGGAATTAATGGGGCAACATCCCTACGCGTGTAAACAGGGGGAGAAGCAGCAGCAAGGACCAAGGATAGAGCTAAAGCAAGGAGCATAGGTCCCGAGTGGGCTGGGCACACGATCACAACATTGGTTGCCATAATGTGCTGAAAATATTTGACTTACTGCTTACATCCGTGAATTATTAACGAATTGGTCATCTCGAGGGGGATGTCCTGCGGCCATCGTCCCTCATCGGATTAAACTCGAAACTGGAGAAGCATCGGGTCAAGTGATTATGGGGCGGAAAATGATGCGAGCTTAATTGGAGGGAAAACAAATAGAGGCTCTAAGAACAACCTGAATTAATAAGAATTTAAATACCAAATCGGAGGTAGAGTAAGTCAAGGATTTAAGCTGATGAAGCGCCGAAGGGGGACTTGGGTTCCTTTCCTTTCCTGATCTTGATCAAATGCACATACGGCTGGCAACGAGCCTTAGCAACCGAATAATAAATCCATCCTTCCATCCTTCCATCCTGCCAGCCTCCCTTCCTCCCATTTGCACTGGCGAAAATGCTGTTGACATTTGAACTAAAACCGTTTTCTTATAATATGGCAAATAATAATCCCTAGCCACGGATGCTTAAAAAAAACATAAAATAAAATAAAATAAAACTAGACTAGGGAGGCAAACATAAGGGAAAACAAGGAAAACTATGCCACTGACAGGGCTTATGCGTACTTTCCGCCTCAACTGCTTGAACTGCTTGCGGCGGCCACGCCCCCTCAGCATCCTCCGCCTCCTGCCACCCATCAACTAAGCCTGAGCTCTTTTTATTTACAAAAGCGAATGGCAAACAAGGAAAGCTGAGGAGAAATGGGAAAGAACACACACAAAATGTAATCCCAATGAAAAGTAAATTGTATTTCAGAGCAGACTTGTTGATGTGCACGAGTGTGTGGGAGTGTGTGTGTGCGGGTGTGTGAGTGTGGCACCCTACACATATAGAGCATATATGCAAGCATAGGTTTTGGGTAATGAATACTTTGAGCACAGATTCGATCTATTTAATTTTTCATATTTTTTTATACCTTTTTTATACCTTTAATTATAAGACAAAACAAATACTAGAAAGGTTAATATAATTCCTTAAATTATATGTTTATATATAAATTTATTGTTAGCATTGAGCATTTCGCATTTTGCATTTAGTATTGCATGTTAAGATTCCGCCGAGATCTAGGAAATGAGGATTAAGTAAATCGAAGACTACGGTCACACTACGATTTGGAAATCCATATAAAACACATTAAAAAGCTTAAACAAGAAAAAGAAATCGACGAAATAAAGAATAATCCATATAAAAACTACTATAACAATATATTTATAAATAAAGGGCATCTGATATTCCTTGAGCCTTATAAGACTTCCACGTAGTCTCTCTAGGGTTTCGTTGCTCACCCGAAAAGCCACTGAAAATCTGCTGCGGCGGCGGAGGAACCTAAAACTAAGTCCTCATCACGGATATGAGCAAGACAATGACAAGGAACGACTGAATTATATGGGAATTACTTCTAAGCGAAGACAGCGGCAAAGTAAAGGAATAGAAAAGCAAAAAAAAACAACAGTAAGTGCCTTCTAAGCAAGCTCTTCACGTTGAGATTTTCCAGGGCAATAAACCAAAGAAAACTAACATATATGTATATTTATATACAAATATATTAGTAAATATTTAATAGCAAGTGATTAAACTTTGAACAAACATTTCCCAAAGATATCTTTGCAATTATCATTGATATCTTCTTAAATTAAAATATATAGCTAAGCTAAGTTGGAATACAAGTCCCTACAAGGTACTCGAATTGATTAATTCACTTTGAAGGAAGAAACACAATAAAGAACGAATCTATTGATAACTCCTCTTATGAACATGCAACATCGTTACCCTTTCCAGCCATTCCCACGCCGAAAATGGCGGGAAACGTTAACTGTAAATGGTATTTGGAGTGGGAAGAGTTCTCCCTTAAAGCCCACTCCCACTCGTTCCACATCAGGACTAATGGAACATTGAGCAGGAGCAGCAGCAGCAGCATTCCGCTTAGGCATCCGTCGGACTATGTGTGTCCGACAGTTTTCCCTGCCACTCAAATAAGCCCCAGCCCCGCATTTTCCCCCGCTCCAGCCTCCGCTCCTGCCTTCCGTTCGCTTGATGTTTTCACGAGCTCACAAAGTCGATAAATATGTATACACATGTACACACGCACCCACACCCACACCCACATGTGGCCATGCCATATACGTACGTTCATATATATACGTATGTATATAGAGGTAGTGGTCCTGTTTTCCACTCCTCATTTTCCCTAACTGCCATCGCCCATAGCTTTTCCCGCTTTTCCTCCTTTTCCTCAACACACACAGCTACAGCTGCACATGTCAGACTCGAACTTTTAGCAAAAGACTGTTTCGTCTGCTTCCGCTGCGGCTCCTTCTTGCCATCCCTCGTCCTCGTCCTCGTCCTGGCCTGGCCTGGCCTGGCCTGGCTTTTCCTCCAGCGAAATATTCAAGGGGTCCTCAGTCACTATCCACAGTTCGCCTAACGACCCACCAATGTCCTCCGCCGCCCAGGTCCCGCATCTCCATCAGCTCGCGAGTCCTTTAACAGTCACCGATTTCCCAGCTTCCAATAACAATGTGTTCTCGTTTTCCCTGCTCCTTGCTCCTTCACCGATTCCTGCTCTATGGTCGAGTTAACTTCTGCACATCTGACGGGCATGTACATACTGGTACATTTGGGTTCCTCAAAGGGAAGACATCAGCATTTCAGACATCATCCGTTCTCCGTTCCATCAGTTGGAAGTACATGTTTTTGAAAGCAATTAGGGCCCTATCATCTCTTCATTTCAGTTTATATTCAATGGAAATGCAATATATTATAGTAATATGACAGAGTCGCCTAGATTTAATGCAACATCTTTTCCCTCACCTTAAAATGGTACAAGCTTTATTTGGGAACTATATTCATATATTTATTAACAAATTTGAAACATGAAAATGGAACATATAATTAAAGTAAGAAGAGAGGGATACCTTCATTTTATTTGTACATTTATATTCTATAGTTCTAGAGAATTATAAAGTACGTTTTAATAATTTCCCTAAATCAAATTTAATTAATTTAATACAATAGTTATATACTTATGAAACTGGAACATGTAAATGAAACAACAAATCAAGCAACATAATTTTGATCACTTAAAAGAGACCATTTGGACATTATCATCTCTACAATGGTACAAGATTTATTTAGAAATTATAAACATTTATTTATTAACAAAATTGGAACATGGGAATGAAACATATAATTAATGTTAGAAGAGAGGGATACTTTGATTTTAGTTCTAGAGAAATATAAGTACGAGTTTATAATTGCTTTAAATCAAATTTAATCGAAATATTTTAAAATATATGCAATAGTTATTTACTTATGAAACTGGAACATGTAAATGAAACATCAAATCAAGCCACATAATTTTTATCACTGATATAATATAACTATGATCTTATCATCTCTTTAAATAAGTTCAATCTTAATTTTGAAAATATAATAGTTATTCTATAAAATTGGAAAATGGAAATTAAACCTAGAATTTACATGTTACCAACATTAATTCAATACTTATAGCTACATCCTTTGCATCCCTTAATAAATATAACTAGGAGCTTATTATTTCTTTAAATAAAGTGCAATAGAAATATAATTGATATTTGCCTATAAAATAGGAACATAGAAATGAAACACAGAATAGAACATTAAACAGAAAAACTTCCACATTTCAGGCAACAACCATGCCCGTTTTGAATCCAATCAAAGCCTCAAATATCATTCTTTAAATCAGTTGTACAATTCGATTAGAGTATTAATTGTGTTCTACGATAATGTATCAATAAGATATTACTTTAATTAGAAATGAAATGAAATTACATAGTAAAAATAATATTTAAGCCAAAGCCAGAGATGGCAGCGACCCAAAGGCGTAATAAGACAATTTTGGGAATTGTGAAACTGTAGCAGTTAGTTAGGAATCCTGCTCTCGTATATTAGTTTTGTCCCGAAAACCCTGGCACACACACACGCTCACACACACGCACACGCACACGCACACATATGCATATGCAGGGGCGTTGTGGTATATAAAGTAAAGGGGTTAGTTGGGGCCTGGGGTGAGGCGAGGTTTAAAAGGGATTTTAGATCCTATTTTGCCATGGAGTGTAAGGACGTCAGTCGGTTTGCCACCGCACGAATTTCCAAACTTTTCCCAGACACACACACAGGCACTCGCGCGGAGATTTTCATTTGTGTGTGAGCGCGGAGCGCATGTGTGTGTCTTTGTGATTTGAATTAAACTTTCGCAGGAGGCAGGGGCAGGAGGCAGGAGGCAGGAGCAGGTCCTGTGTGTACACACGTACGGAGAATTTTACTGCAGACAACAAAAGGTCTAATGGCGGATGGGGCTGCAGTGGGTGGGGCTGAAAGGACACGGGCAGAGGCACAGGCTTGGATGGACGGCGGAATGGAACTCTTCCGGTGGCCCCCCCCCACTCACATATGCCCCTTCTCCTCCTCCCCTTTCAACCCTTTGCTTCCACTTTTCGGGAAGTTTTCCCTCAAAGCTTTGTTGTCTTCCAGAGCGAGAGAGAGAGAGGCCGAAGTACATATGAGATGATGTCCTGGGAGGAGGAGGAGGAGGAGCAGGAGCCCTGTGACAGCTTGTGGTCTGCCAGCGACATTTGAACATCCATTTTATTTATTTCGGGCACATGCCTCGCTGTACAGCCCTCCATTTCATTATTACTAATAGCCAAGACCCATTGGGCTTCCCAAATTAAATCGAATATATTAAAATCCTACACTCCAGGACTCACATCATAGATTTTAATCATTTTAGGATAATTTTTAAGCCCCAGAAACATTAGAGTCCGTTCAGGACTATTTCCTTTCGCTTCCTTTCTCTCGCTGATGAAATCAATAATTCAGACGCACCTGACTCCCGGCCACAAAGGCCCCGCGATGGTCATTTTGGCCATAACTGTACATTAACCCCCATCCGCAGCTGCCGCCAGCCCCCGGGGGAGGACCACTCGCAGGACGAACGAACCCAGACGCATAAACAACTCCAGACGAGGAGGAAATCAGTGGACTCTATTTTTGGGTCTGGGTCTGGGTCCGGACTCCGGAGTTGCCGTTCATATTTTACCCTTACCGTTTGGGGGCAAGGACATCGACGAACGCGAAGGGGGAGCGGCAGCGGGAGATAAGTAATAAATATTTCACCCGCACTTCGGACCAGGACTCGTGCCCCCAAGGACCCAGAGAGAGTCCTGGCATCCTCCGCCGTCGTCGTCGGCTGTCCGATAAACAAAGTTCGGAGTGTCCAAGTTTTTCGTGTGACGCGACCACCAAAAGCGGTAACAATAAATACACGCCCTGTCATCCTTTGGCCACCCTTCCTCTTCCTGTTGTCCTTGGTCTCTGGTCCGGGTCCTGGTCCTGTTCCCTTCCGCCACGATGTCCTGCGCATGGACAGCAGACGTTCGCCGCGAGTTAGCCCTCGGACTTGGGACCAAAAATAGCAAGCGAAACGCAATGTAGATTACTGGCTGCACTGGGAGAAAGTGGGTTTCATTTAGGGATTATCTAATATATTTGTTTAAGTTTAGAGAGAGGAGAAATTATCACTCTCATAATTATCTACCCAAGAGATAACTCTTCCTTTCAATTTCCAATGCTGACTAACTTTCTCAAGCAGCGTTAATATTACCAGTTTGCCCCTGGAACCAGTAAAGGATTCTAGTGTCACGCAGAGTTGGTAATATCTTTATCTACTTAAAATTATAAAAAATAATATTAGAGATATTAATATAAATTATAAAATATTTTATATTTCTCCCAGTGCTGGGCAGCCAGGGCAGACAAGCTCGGGCTCGGATTCGCCCTTGAATCATTTCAATTTGAAGTAAATTGACATTACATTGCCGTGGGTGGCACAAGGCCCCCCGGGCGGAGGTCGGGGTTCGGGGGAGATGGAAAACTCAATAACTATCGGCGTCGGAAGGGATGAGAGGTATAAAAAGCGAATCGAAGGCGATGGCGATGGCGATGGCGATGACTCTGCTGAGTGACAGACCCCTGGAAACAGGCTGGGCTCTGGCATCCGGAAGGGGATCTGTGAATTGGGATTGGGAATTGGTCAGAGGAGGAGTTGGGAAAGGAGCTGGGGCTGGGGCTGGGGCACAGACTACAGCAAACAGCAAACAAACCCAAACACAGACGAGCGGGGGTGGGAAATCCAAAATGGCCGACCACGGCTAGACCTTTGTCCAGCTGGAAAATCAAATTGCGAGTGGAAAGTTTCCTTACCCTTATACGTACACTCCCACCGGAAAGCCGGACAAATGCCGCTGCCCCCTTAAGAATTGCGGAAAATTCCGGAAAAATCTTAAGCGGAAACACAGATGAAAGCTGTGGCCGCAAGGTGCTTAAGTTAATATTTAAAATCGGATGAGATAAGTACTTGGCAGTCGTTAAGTAAATAATTGAGTCTAGAATTTAATTTATAATGTAATAATAATTAATATTAAAAAATGCTTACAGATTGATAATAAATATATTAATGAAATTAAATATTTAATATGAGTATTCGAATTCTTAAAAATTGCACTTGAACTGAGTACAAAACCATATCTAAGTAAGTACAAATGTTCTCGGTAGTTATATGAGTACGTTTTTGCTTATTTTAAGTCAATTTTTACTTAAAAATTCTCTCTGTTTGTTTTGTTAAAGAGCTTATGTCCTTGAAAAACATATGTATTTATCTCAGATTTTCTTTATATGTTATCTTAGTGAATTCAATCCTTAAATAAGCTCTGATTCATCACCTAAAAATCCCTAATTAAACCAACTACCTTAGTTAACTGGAACCTTAAAGATAATGTTATATATTCAGTTCAATATCAGTCGAAACTAAATGTCTAAAATAATAAATAAAATATATATTGGCACTTGAATAATATATCAATTTTTAGTTTATATTATCAGAGCTCCTAAGGATCCCTATTTCCCTCCGTATCCCCAATCCTTCTTTGGTCTTACAAAGTAAAGGATAATGGTTATACAAAATCCTTGTTCCTGCTCCGAAAATAATTTCCGAAAAGGGTTGCTCTGCTCCGCTCTGGCAATCTTTGGTTTCTTGATTAAAAAAGTAATTAGAAAACTAAATGAAAGTTTAAGGCAATGAAGGAGGGCGGCAGTGCGAGGGGGCCTTGTAAAGTTTTTCGGGGTAAAATGGGTAAATAATGTAAACTGAAATGACTGTACATGCGAGTAGTAGTTATTCACACCCGCACACCCGCACACACGCACTACACATGCCTTTGTTTCTGGCTGTTAAATTCCAGAGGGGGTGCTCTCGCTCGCATCCTTTCGTGAGGAATGTGTCCTGTTGGGCTCACTACATGCACACACACACACACAGCCAGCAAATGAACACCCACAAGCACCCAGCATGTACAAACACAGCTATGTATCGAGTGTGTGTGCGTTTTCGGTGGACTTGTAATGGCGAATGGCGAGGGGAAGGGGAAGGGAAGGTGAAGGGTTGCTTGGTGGGCGGTTTTCCGGCAAGAGTGAGGGGTGAGGGGGTGACACACACACTCGCACACACATGCGGGCGCAATAAATGTTTTCGAATGTCATTTGCTGCAAAGATGGCGACCATTAATATGGAACGAAAGGATTTGTTTTAATTTTGTTGCCCGTAGCAAAGTTGCGATATGTGCGGGCGAAGGATGCGAGGACGAGGACCAGGACGAGGACGAGGACGAGGACTCGACAATAGTTCGGAGTCGGGCTGTGCACTTTCGTGGCATATGCGAGAATTACCAACTCTCAGCGTCCACAATTCATTTACCCAAGATATGTGCATATATGTACATATATATCACAGAGCAGGGAGGGAGCCCGGGCTTACATATGTAAGTAGGTGGAGTCGTCCTCGACGTCGTCGTCGTCGTCGTCGTCGTTAGGGAGCTCCCTTTGGATTGAGTAATTAAACGGCAAAAATGCTGAATTGCATTCACTCCTTTCGGGATTGGTAATACTGAATACTTAATTTCTGGGCTGCCATGGAAGTCCCGAGAGCTAAGCCAACCAAAATTAAGCTTAGAAATAGCTCACAAGTAGACGAAAATGCATCTAAAAACCATGTACAAAATAATGGAAGAAATTTGCGCCAAAAATTACATGAAAGCCTTCAAAATCACACACAGCTAATGTTTGCAAAGTGTAATTGGTTTTTGCTTTGGAGTTTCTGCTTTCAAATAAATGGATTTAAAGGATAGAGTCTTGAGAATTTTTTATAGAATAATTTAAGATCAATAAACCTTTTCTACTTAAAAATAAATGGATTTAAATGATAAAAAGAACCTTTAGAACATTGTAGAAATATTCTAGTTAAAAAAATCGTTTCTCCTTAAAAATAAATGGATTTAAATGCTAAAAAGAGCCTTGAGAATTTTGTAGAATTATTCTAGATTAATAAAAGAATTAAATTCTCTCAAGAACGCTTTGGAATTTCCTATATAAATTGCCATAACACATTTGATAAAATATTTATATTTATACAAGCATGAAACATATAATATATATTTAAAAAGCTCAAATATAAATGTTTTTAAGAACTAAAACACCTTAAGTTTACACCTCAAAATATCCCTAAAACATCCTCTGAACTTTTGATTATTATTTCATATATTTTTCGTAAGACTTGAGACTATGTAGCGAGTTACAGACCAATGACCAATTAAATCCAGGCCAGATCCCCCTTGGATGTCACCCTGGCAACATTTAAGTCGAGGGATGGATGGCATCTCTCCATTTCCCATAAAGATGGTAGATGGTGCGTGCCTGTTGTCCCATAACGGATATTTGCGTTGTCATATCAAAGTCCCATATGGCCCGTAAACGGCGTCGCAAAGTGTCATCAAGGCCTAGGGGCGAGTGTGAGTACATGGCCAGAGATATCTGTCTGTCTGTCTGTCTGTCTGCCTGTCCCGTCTATATACAGACGAGATGTGATAATAAAATACAAAACCAATAAAGGAAAGAGCTCTTTACACTTCACTTGCTCACCAAGAGTCCCGGACCCGGACCCGAGCTTCCGCCGCATGTCAAGAAACGCGGAGCAGGCCTACGGTTATTCCCATGAATTCGCAAAAGCCAAGCCAGCCGGGGCATGGCCAGAAGAAGTACCCCCCCTCCCCCGTGATAACCAACGGTGCGTTACGGCAGAGGGGGAGGTGTGTGTGTTGTGTGGGGTTACTGGATCATCATTTTTTATTTTCCGCCTGAGCCCCGGCAGGCAAATGTGGAAAAGTACCCAGCAACTCGACCAAATGCCAATGACGGTGGCCCTCGTCCTCCTCCTCCTCCACATCCGCCGAAAGTAGTATGTGTATGTGTGTGTGTGTGCCACTTTTATTTTCGCTATCAGCCATTTAGCCGCACACACACTTAGCCACACACAAACACACACACGTACCTATAAAAAACGAATCAAAAACACACAGCAAAAAAAAATATATTAAAAAAAAAATTAAAACAAATGTTTTCTTATATAGAAATATTTACATTTTATTCAGTTTCTTCAATTATAATATACAATAAAGTTAAGCTTAAGTCGGACATTGAAAAGAAAAACGATCAAGAATTAAATAATCAAGAATGAAGTAATCGTTGTTTTTCGATTTTATCAACTATCACCTCTAGCCCTTAAAGAATCAGCTGTTTCTTTAAAAATCATAATATTTTCCGCTTAAAATAATTGTTTTCTTATATAAAAATATATACAATATATTCAGTTTCTTTAATTTCATATACAAAACAGTTTAGCTTAAAAAAATATAGAACAATTATCAAGAATTAAATAATCAAGAAAGAAATAATAGATTTTTTGATATTTCTCAATTATCGATTATTAACTATCACCTCTAGCCCCCAAATATTCAGATGTTTCCATAAAAATCATAATACTTTTCGCTGTCTACTGAAATATAAATACTAAATCAATAATTTTGCATTAAATTCTTAATATTAAGTAGTTTAAATTATAATTTTGATACTTTCTTAATAATATGCAGCTTTTTTTTTTAACCTGCCCTGTGACACCTTCCATTTTCCTTTGGGTTACAGTGCACATTCATATGTCACCGTCCCAGTTCCCATTCCCTGCCCCCTGCCTCCGTATCCATCCCCATCCGTCCGTTTTTACGGCCGTACCTTCGCCCGGCAGCCTGTCCTTTCAGGCTTAGTGATGCCTGTCAAGGATATACACAGCGCCTTCGACTGCGACTTCCTTCATTTTCTGATAGGCTGCCAAGCGATAACAAAGGAATTTATCGAAAATCGATGCTCGCGCAATGATCAGTCTGTCATCGGGATGAGGTTTCACCTCATACAATAGCAAAAAGATATATTGTTTGAGATACATCAAGTAAAGTGATAGTCTTCAATATTCTACTGCTGAACAAAATCAGGAGCTGAAGTTTAAGTTAATAAATATAAGGGATATATAAATATTTATTATTAATATAATATTATTTTCCCAAATCAAGATCCAAAAAGGAAGCGTATTTTTATGTCGTAATTATTTTGAAGCCCGAATTATTTAGGTGGCATACAGAAAAGGCAATAAATACTTTATAAAGGACATCTGGGCAAAGGTAACCAGCAGCTTTTTAGCGAATTAGCAAACAGCACGAGCCCATCATGGAAATATGGAAGCCACACCAGACCACCACTCCACCCATCACGCCACCACCCATCGCCCATCGGTTGGCGTTTGACCCCGCACACTAAGGTGTTTTTTTTTCGCGCAGCTCCCCCGTCGCCGGAGTCTATCTGAAAGGGTGTTTACCTTTAACGCGTGGTGTACACCATATCGGTGGGCTCTCCGGTTGCCTGGGCAGCTCTTGGCAAATTTCTGAATATATTATATATGCAAAGTATTCGTGAATTGGTTTTTTCGCTTATCCAACTGCCAATTTTCTGCGCCGCGCCTGAGCCGCCTGTCGGAGTTATCTTATGGCAATTTCGCAAAGAGGGCTCACGGCCCATTTTGCACAGAGAAAAAAATAAGAGGAGGAAGCACCCATCCACCCGTCCTCCCTCGCCTTTGACGTCAATATCGCCTGTTATTTAAAATGGGTTTCGCTGTCGTTGTTGTTATTGTTACGCTTACACTTGGCGAAAAAATAAACGACGGGGTGGTGGTGGGTGGTGGATGGTGGTTACCTTCTAAATCCCCCCACGAAACACGAGGAGAGAGGACTTGGTGCGGAAGCCAAAGATAACATTTTTGCACAATTCTCTGGTGTCATTTCCATGCACATGCCAATTGATGTGTTTTTACTTTCGCCGTTTTCCACACCACCCCTATTTCCCTTGCCCCTTGCCTCTCACCCCCCTTAAAAGGTTCTCACCCTTGGCAGCTTCTCAACGGAAGCTGGAAAAAAATAAAAAGAAAACAGCTTAAGATCCTGCACTAAGTATTTATGAAATAAGGAATAAGGAAGAAGGAATGCCCTGCAGGCAGGCTTAGGAATACAATTATGTTTCGAGAAAACTAGCTGGATTATGGCAAGCCTGGCATAGTTTTTATTCAACTTTAAGTGCAAGAGTTAATTGGTGTGGAGACTAGCCTATAAGAAGGAAATATTTCAGCATTTATTTAGCAATTATAGTATCATGTGATAAAATAGGTATTTAGTGAGATCAGATGTACATTTTTAATCTAAATATTCAAAAATTAAGTCAATAAAGAAAAGCAACAATAAACAGCTAAGTTAAAGAACGAAAACATATGAAAAAATATGAAAATATATTAATTAAACATGAAATAGTACATTTGCACCTTAAATATTCAAAAATTAAGTCAATAAAGAAAAACCACAATAAATAGCTAAGTTAACAAACTAAAAAATATGAAAATATATTAATTAAACATGCAATAGTCTTTGCTGTTAACTAAACTATTGCAGATATTATTTTAGCCTTATGAGCTTGCCAAAAAACTTTTTTTAGCAACTTCTACTGACTGTCTATAGCTTTTAAGAATTAAGATACTGTACTGTAGGGCTAGCTCTTGAATCGGAATCTAAATTTGAGGTGAGAAATCTGAGGGGCAATCCCAGCTCAATCGCAATTACCAATCCGAAGTCCATTGCGGACTACCGCGCTCCGATAAGCGCGAGGCGAAGGCATTCCGCATTCATCGCCAGTCAATAGCTCGATAACCCAAGGATCCACTGCCTCCCTGACTTGCACATGTACCTCAAGCTCACTCGGGAAAGTAAATGAAAACTCAATTGATTTATGATACATTTTCCAGCAGCCAGAACTCACTTCATTTCTATTTGTTTCCTTGCATTTTTCTCTTCTTTTTTTTTTTTGGGGGCCACTCGCGAGTCACGTTTGGATTTATTACCTTTAACATTTCTCTGCGCTAACAAGTTTATCCCCCTGACGAGGCAGGGGCGGAGCAAGGGGGGCTAGTGGCTGTGGATGTGTGCATACAAAGCGAGTGCATAAATGCTAACGAACTAACTAACCCACGACGACTCTCCATGACTGACTATGCCCCAGTATGTGGGGGATGTGTCCTAGGGTGGACACAAGCTGGGGCTTAAAGTATTGTAATTATTATATATATATATATTATTAAATTATTATTACCATTATCTCTTTATTGGGCAAGCAGAAATTAATTTAGAAATCAAACTAACGCTGGTCTGTGTCTGCAAATAGGTTTTCTTGTAGTTCTTCTATATATTTTTAAAGCATATTAATCATATTACTGCTTTTCCCCCTATGTAATCAATTGTTCACACAAGCTGAGGCTTAAAGTATTGTAATTATTTATGGATATCAATTATCTATAGGTAATTATTACAATTATTAGATTATTATAATCATTTTCTCTATATTGGGCAAGCAGATATTAATGTAAAAAAACAAACTAGCGCTGGTCTGTGTCTGCAAATAGGTTTTCTTTTAGTTCTTCTATATATTTTATAAGTATACTAATCATATTACTGCTTTCGGGCTTGCCTCCCCCCCTATGTAATCAATTAACTATTTATGGGGAAATCAGAAATTAATGTAGAAAACAAACTAGCGCTGTGTGTGTCTGCAAATAGGTTTTCTTTTAGTGCTTATATATTTTTCAAGTATATTTCAGCCTTGCTTCCCCTCTTATGTAATCAATTGTTCAAGCATAAAATTACATTCCTTCCACTAGAGCAATCTCTATGATCTTTCTGCTCTAATTTATGCTCTCCCCCGGGCCATATCCCTCATATGTATATTCCTCCTCTAGGTGGAAGGTAGGTCCTTAAATTCGGTTATCCTCTAGCCAAAGGTCCACCCTGCTGCGTGTGTGTGTGTGTGTGTGTGTTTGTCTCTATACGAGATACGTATAAACGTCGTCCTCAATCACATGTCAAGCAACACGCTTTGCGGTGTTTCATTTTTGCGAGAGAGGACCTGCGCGGAGGGGGCGGCGGCAAAAGGATACTGTCATGGGGACAGGACATTCGAATACATATGAGATAGAGACAGAGACAGAGACAGCGAGAGAGAGAGAGGGAGAGGGAGAGGGAGGGAGTGCTACGAGCATGTAATGCCAATCCTTATGTGCCGCGGCTTACATACAAATTTGTGTGTGTGTATACATACATATGTCCTGGCCGTCGCCTCATCGCATGCTTGTGTGTGTGAATAGTATTGCTCTTTTGTCCTAGTTGGGTCCTTGCTAACCGCAGAGCCTCCCCCCAGCCCCCCTTGGCTCCTTTTTAAGGACAGCGCTGAGCATTCCTGTCGCTTCCACTCATGTAAGCAAAATAAGTGAAGAAGAAAAAGCAAAAACAACAGAAACAGAATGGGAAAACGACCGAGAAAAGGAGAAAAAGAAAAGGCAAAAAGCAATGGGAAAAAAATAAGAAAAAACGCGAAAATAAAACCAGCAAAACGGGGGGAAAAGGACCGCTGGCAAGGACCAGACACAGATGCCAGGCACCACCTGGACGGAGGACTAACTGCCATTTCTTGCAAATATCCAGCGGATCCAAAGCCTCGTCCCTCACCCAAAAAGGGGAGATTCCAGCACTCGTCAAAGAATGCACAGAGAAAATAAAGGGATTTTAATAATTTATTTTATTTATTATAATAATATTAATCATAAATATATGAACCTTTTTAAAAATATTTGTTTTGAGAAATCTATTTATTTAAATAGCACAAGATATCAATAAATAATACTAAAATTAAAAAAAAAAATTAAAATTAAAAATATTTCTTGCGGAAGAAATAATTCCTTAAATAGAAACATTTTATCTTTTTTTTTTCTTTATTTAAAAATCAACAAAAATCCTAGATCCCAGTTTAAAGAAAAGAAACCAACCTACATTGCTTACAAATTTTTAAAACATAATTTTCAAGTGCCAAGCCAATTCTGTGGCAGCCCTGTTAAATACAATTTAAATTAGGTTTCATCTAAAAGTAAGACAATATTGTTTCTAACCAGTAAGTTCAAGGAATTGTAAACATAAAATAGTTAAATATATTATAGCATACTTTTGCACACACTTTTAATTGATTTCAAACCCATTTTTAGCCTCGGAAAGTAGGCTAACATTTTCTACCAGTTAAATATATTATAGCATACTTTTGGACACACTTTTAATTGATTTCAAACCCTGGGAGATTTCTTATTAGCATCGGAAAGTAGGCTAACATTTTCTGCCAGTGTGCCAAGTTTTGTGCCCTGGCTATCGAACACGAGAACTGTCCTCCAACTGTTCCAACTGTCCCAGCCCCACCACCCCCGATAACCATCACCCCCCAAAAGAGGTATATACAGAGACACACACACACGAGGGGCATTATATACACACACACATGGACATATATTCGCCAGCATGTGGGGACAACTTTTGAGTGCCAGACAGCAACAATAAGGGGTTGGGGGCTGCTGTATGGTGTGCGGTGTGTGTGGTGTGTGTGGAGGGGGGTGGTGAGCAAATTGAGTGGGCGAGGAATTAAAATTTCAACATGACTGCCGCCATGATGCTTCGCTGGCCACACACACACACACTCCACACTCGCACACCCGCACAGGAGGCTAAGGATTTAGCTTATACTGCCTGCCAGCATGTGTGTGTGTGTGTGTGTGTGTGCTGGCGAGGGTGGACTTCGCCCAGGGGGTGGGTTTTCTGGCATTTGCTGTCACACACACTCACACCCCCGCCCGCACCCGCACCGGCACCCGCACCACGCACATAATCCCCCCGTATGTGTGCGAGCTTCAATGGGTCTACTTTCACAGTAAGTATCCAGTGAAGCGTCAGGACGCGGCAGCCATGATGTCTTTTGTGGCCATCCGGCAGCGACATCCTCAACGGGGATGTTCCCGGCTCCTGTGTGTGTGTGAGTCCCAATCCCATTCCCATTCCCATTCCCCATGCCCAAGCTTCCTTTCCTTGGGGGAAGCTGCTTCCAATGATGGCCTGGCCCCCGCGTCAATAGGTGGGTTTACCGTGACAGCCTGCACAGTGCAAAATACTAATTTAATAATATTTTATTTTGAGATAAATCTCCAGAAAAACTGTCTAAAAGTATGCACTGATTTTTTGTGTGCCAGAAATCCTTATCAAAACCAAACAAAAGGAACTTTCCACTTTAAATTTTTACTTTTGGAAACTACAAGTTATTTTTCGCAGTGTTTCAATGTATTTTACCTACTCCCCTTGGGCCAATATGCCAGTGTGTGTGTGTGTAAGCCTCGATATGCCAAAAATTTAACTTTAAATTGATTGCATTTCTTTGTAGCTGCTTCTGGGCCTTCATCTCCTGATCCTGATGCCTCTGATGCTTCTGATGCTTCTGATGATGATGATGATGCGTGGCCAAGTTCATTTTATTTATTACCGCCGGGCCTCAGCGGAGCTGGCATTTTCCGAATGCCTCCCCAAAAGGTTATCCTTAGATACTTGTGTATCCTTGCCAGGAAACCAAACTATTCGCACGCTTTGTGTTGCATCAAACACATTCCATTGGCAGGAATTTAAACCCAAACTTCAAACCCCATAATGCAGAAACTATGTTTGGGGGATAAATTCGAAGGGGAGTTGGCCCTCCTCCTTGAAAAACTGCTTAAAAGGATGTAAAATAAATACAAATAAATTAATCTGAAACTTGGTTCTACGATTTGTTAGAATAAACAAAGCAATTACTCTATCTTAAATGGGAATAAATTAATATGATGAAAAAGAAAGGTTTATTCTACATATTATTATAAACTAAGGATGTAAATATCTCCTAGAATGATTATTGCATTTAATCACATTAAAATCTGTGTGCTTATGGGACCGCCAGCTGATCCTTTTTAAGGATGCAAATGCTGCTTGCATTCGCGGCTGCATCTCCCGCTGCGTTACTGCGGCACAGTTTCCCTCTATATAGCATATATATCTGCATGCATCTGTAGAGTTGGGACAGGGACACGTGCACCAGTAGCCGTCGTGCCATCCAATTAATTATACGTGCGCAAATACCTTAATCCCCAGATTCGCAATCAAAATTCGAGAGCTGCCGCAACAGATACAAAAGCCAACATTAATATGCAAACAACAAACACACGACGCGGGGATGGAGATGAGGACGAGGATGAGGGTCTCGTTTGTGGTCCTCTCCAGGCAAGGGGAGGGTGACTCGGGGCTCAAAGGTCGAGGGTCACACAGACTGCATGGCATCCTCGGCATCCGCGGCATCCTAACGAGCAAGATCCTCTACATTTGCGGTGGATTGGCCAACCCTTTTTCGCAGGATCCCTCTGCCTGCTAATGATTGATACGCCTGTCTGTCCGTGAAAACAGATTTTGCTTCATAATATCCTATAGCCTCCTTTCCAGTAGTGGCCACAGGAAAAACATACTCAGAGATGAAGAGGATTCGAAGGATATTTGAATTTGTTTAACGCGTGGATTTTCAATGGTTTCAGAATATCACTTGTTTTCTTTTAACTTTTAAAACATAAAATAAATTGCCAATGCTGGGAATATGTTCCAAGATTAAGGACTTGCAGGAGCTCCAGATTGCCAGCACACTTTATGCTTTTGCATATTTATTATGATTATTTTCGCAAAAATTTATAAAGGATACGCGGGCCAATCTCAGAGTCAGCTTCGTTCGCATGGAATATTTATTTTTGAATTGTTTGAATGGAAATTGCGAGCAGCGACAGTGACATATTTCGACGAGCAGGCAGAGCCAGAGTTGCACAAACAGATTCAGATTCAGATACAGTTACGGTTACAGATACAGATACAGATACCGAAGCTACATGTGCGAGTAACAAAGTGTGCAGAGCCAATTTCGATACGCAATCAATAATTCTAATCAAGTGCGATTGCCGGCGGCGCCGATGCGATGCATAAAAATCGCTGCCAGCGCCCATTGTTGCCGCTGACTTTTGTCTCTCACTGTGTAGGAACCCATAAATATCTATCGCCTCACCTCTTCCATTTCCATTTCCATCTGTGTCATGACATGCACTTGGCACTGAAAGAAAATCTAAGGATTTATTTTAATAATTTATAAAAATTAGCTACACTAGAAGGAGCATGTTAGGAAGCTAAAAGCATTTTAAAAATATATTAAGTAGGGTTTTATGAGAATTTAAATATTTAATATTTTTTCCAGCATATTTTCAAATATATATTATAAGGAAAGGTAATATTTTTAAATTTATAAATTGCAAATGGAATTTTAAGGAGCTAAAAACATTTTAAACCTACAATAAGCAGGTTATTGTTAAGATATTAGCAGTAATAAATATGCCCTTGAATTTATTTCTGCTTATTTTTCAAATATATTTGTTTGTTTGTGTCATTATTGTACATTTTTACTTAAGTAAGCTAATGATTTAAATTCAAATGTATTTATCTTTGCCATAAAATGTTCCAAACTAGCAAATAAATTACGAAACTTCTCTAATCTAATTTCTTATTAACAAAAATATTAAATACACTTACTTATCCCTTAAAATTGCTAATAATATTTATTTAAACAAGAAAACAATGGTTTTAAAGATAAATAAATATGTTTTTTAGTAAGTTTAATCCCTTATCATACTTATATTAATATATAATTAATAATATATTAATTTATTAGTTAATACTTTAATTCATATATCTATGGTTTCGTATACTTACTACTATTTTTCCCCGAGTGCAGCCATCCTCTCTCTGTCTCTGTGTGTCACAGGGAAAAAGGGTAAAGGACATCGGGGATTGGGACAGGACATCAAACTGCCATCGTTTCGGTATGTAAATCAACTTTCATTGTTCGACAGCAGCAGCCGCGACAGAATCACATTTGAATGCTTACAAAATAATAAATTATCAAACAAAAAATTCGCAGCATAAGGGGCAGTCAGCCAGCCACAGAAAACAGCGAAATTGCAGTGGCAAAAAAAACAGCCTGGATAGACAAGGAAGCCGAAGGATATTGTATTACCCCTCTCCGAGCACGGGGTAACTGGGTGCAAAAAAATAAAATATAAAAAACGTAGCCCATCGCAACCCAGGACATGCCGAGCAGGAGCAATCAGCGCACGCATCCTGGATCCTGGCAGCATTTGCATGCTGCGCGGCCAAAGGGGTGGGAAAGCTGGCTGGGTGGAAGTGGAAGGGGAGGTGGAAAGGGTGCACGGGGCTAATGGAAATTTGACACACAAATCTCATATAAAACAAAAAGCAAAAAAAAGGCGCCAGCCAACAAATGCAAAATGCGCATTTGTATCTATTGTGCGGCCCCTGTGTGTCTCTATACATCCTTGTATCTTTGCATCTGTGAGTCCCTCAATCTATCTGTCTGTCCGGGAAGATCCGCCCGTTCGGCGTTATTCGAAATGCGAAATATTCGGGGCGGCGAGCATAAATCGCAGTGTTGCCAAAATGGGATAACAACCTCGGATAAACATGACACCCGACTGTCAATAGATATTTCGCGGTTGTTTCCATTATGCTGCACACAGCCCGTTACCCGTAACCCTTTTCCATATTACTTTTTATTTTTTATTCCAAATTCAAAATGCGGATGAGCATGCAGCTATTTGATTTATGTCAGAATTCAAACGAGCTCCGTACCCCCTTTACGCGTATATTTTTTTCGCCTTCTTTGCCGGATTCTCCAGATTCTTATCATTAATCAGCGCGGGCGCCTCTCGTCAATAAATGTCAGCGTTGTGAAATTTCAATTTCACACCGAAACAACCTCGACATTGCCAATTCCCAATTGCCAATTGCCAATTGTCACTGTTATCGTTATCGCTTGCTCCTATCGAGGGATTGACATCTTTATTAGGCCAAAGCAGCAGCTCGATTGGCAGCCAAAGGAATACAGTTTGGGAGCTAAGGCATTGTTTCTTATTTGTAGGGATCAAGGAATCACTCTTTTTTAATCAGACTCACTTGGTATCTGAATAAGCTAGTGTATCGATAGTTAATCGATAAATGTACAAAGTTTTTCCATTGAAATTTAATTGAAGGAATTCGGTTCTAAAGGTAAAACATCGGTTTTTAATTGGATGAATCAGGGAATCATATTTCGTTGAAAATGATCGATAATTAATCGATAAGTATGCAAACTTTTTCCATTGAAATTTAATTTATATTTTTGTAGGTCTTGAAGAAATTCGGTTCTGAAGGTAAGACATTGTTTCCCTTTTGGAGGGATCAGGATCAGTTAAATAATCGATAAATATTGGAACGTATTTCCATTTAAATTTAATTGAAACTCTTGTAAGTCTTGAACGAATTCGGTTCTGAGGGTAGGACATCGTCAGGATCCCTTGGGATCCGGATAAGCTAAATTATCGATAATTAATTGATAAATATAGGAAAGTATTTCCATTTAAAATTTAATTTAAACTCTTGTAGAGCCTGAAGGTATCATAATTAATCCCAGCAAAGCCAGAAAATTAACGAGAGGCCACACCCTTCTTGCACTTTCTGGGGCCACACATGAAGCTCGCATTATTGAACACACACGAGACAAGGCGGAGGGTGGTGGCCCACCCATTGCCCACTTGGCCACCCACAGCCCCTGTTTTAGCCCACTTGGTAGCCACAATTGCGAAACTGGCAAAACTGGCGAAGCGGGCTGAGGCTTTGCAATTAGGAGGAGCCACGAAGTCCTCGTCGAGCCATCGTCCTCGTCATCGGTCGTCGTCTAAACAGAGAGCGGAGCAAGGAGCAGGAGAAGCGGAGAGGGGATCGAAAGGGGAAACCCAAAAAGGGGGAAATACACTGAAAAAGAACGCTGGGAAAATATAAATGTATTAAATATATTTAATATTAAAATGTTATTGATTGCTAACAGTAAAAGAGGTGCACCTTCAATCTCTTGTAACTCTTTTTACATTAAATATTCAAAATAAAATATATATCTTCAACTTTTCCAGTGCCTAAAAGAGGAGGAAGAGGCTAACAAAGAACCCAAGGGGCCGCAATATGGAAGGGGGTATGACTTGGAAATCGGGGAAATCTGAACGGAGGACTGAAAACTGGGAAAGGGGGAAACATGGCCATCGCTATATACTCGCACTTAGCCATAAACTTTGGCTGCTTGCAGTTAAATTACCACACATGCCACGCCCACAGACTCGCCCACCGATACGTGTGTGTACACATATATACACACACATATATCTATGTGTGTGGGCCGCCAATTAAAAGCGGCATTAGAGCAGCGCGAAAATGGCCAAGAAGATCTGCCGAAAATTCCCCCAAAAACCATGGGTAACTGGAAGGAGAATCCTTGCCGGAAAACGGGGTAAAAGTGGGAATGTGTTTTGTTTTGGGGCATATGCGAAATCCTCTAACCATAAATTGCCGAACCGAGAACTTGAACAGCGCGAATAAAGTTCCCAAAAGCCACAGGGAGCAGGAGCAGAAGTAGGGGCAGGAGCAAGCAGCTACAATCCAGAACCGATCCGACATGCGCTAATGAATGCGTACAGGAATGGAGGTCCTCAACTAGTATTTGAACCCGCACACACCCATCACACCCACTTGGGTCCCGCACAACACAATGCGTCCAATCGTGGGCGCAGGATTTAGAGCTTTACGCCCCCAAAATCAGGATTTTTGGGTATAGAGAACGAGGCTATGGCATACATAACTCTGGGGCTTGAGCAGGCACTGCCTTATTATTATTCCTGAGAGGAAAGGATTTCTACTCAAAATATATAAAAGAAAACAATATATAGGCTTGTCTTTAAAATTACTAATTTGATCGATTTTAAAAAATAAAGCAACTGATATAATAACGATTTCAGTATCTCTGTCTCTGAAATTACTAATTTCATCGATTTTAAAAATAAAGCCACTAGATTTAATAAAGAAATACATAAAAAAAAACATAAATTATATTAAAAATTAATTTAACTAATCATCTAAAGCGAATGTTGCAACTTTATTGTCTAATAACTTCGATATTTATCATCCAATTGTACTTCAATTTCCTGAAAGGATTATTAATTTATTTATTCTTTATATATAAGTGTTTTTTTATGATTACCTTGGGTGGTAAGTATTTAAAACAAACTAGAACTTAGCTAAATCTAAGCTAAATCGACTCGCTTGTGGTTCCCGATCAAAAATATTTACCTTTTGAAAGCAGGAATTAGGTTATATTAATATTAAAGCATGTTGGGCCCATTGCATTAATTATTTCTGATTTCTAACATTTTTTGAAAGAATTATTAATATATTTATTATTTATTTATAAGTGTTTTCATGATTTTCGTGGTAAATATTTAAAACAGCTAGCTAAAACTTAGCTAAATCCACTCGCCTGTTGTTCCCGGATCAGAAATATTCACCTTTTGGAAGCAGGAATTAGTTTAGATTAATATTCAAACATGCTAGGCACATTGCATTAATTATTTCGGATACGAAAAATGTTTCCTTTCATATTTAATTCAATTAAATACTAACAAGGTCCCCAGTGGGTACAGTAGCACTCTCAGGCGCATCAATATTCCAAGGAAGGATGCTTTGCACGAAGTATATAAGGCCAAGGATATGGGCGAGGTGAGAGGGCATGATTGATATGGCCACTGTCCGATTCGCAGAGGAGAGTCCTCAGTGCCGAGTGGATAAATAAACTGCCGCGGCAGGACCAACCCTAATCCAACGCATACATAAGGGACGCAGGACGCAGGACGCAGGACACCCACTCACACATGGCACATATGTGGCACACACACACACACTCCAACCCCGCAAGCTCGAAATTGAAAAGATAAACTTTTGCAGCCCAAAAACAACTGACACAAAACCAAAAACCCTCCTCCACTCTCACCTGCCACCCCTTCTGCCCCCCCAATATGTGTATATACATATATATAAATATATACACAGATGCGCAGGGATGTGTGTATTGGCAATCGGTTCGAGTTGCGCGTGTGTTCCACTTGGCTTCGCAATGCCACTGATAACAATTCCCACCCACCCACACACACACGCTCTTATGTGTATGTGGCTGTGTATGTACATCACATGATAAATGACAATGGGGGGGGGGGGTTACGATGATGGCAGGACCAAAGGATATGTCGGCCCCCACTACGAGTTAGCTAAATCAACTGCGAAGCGAAAGGAATGGAAAGGAAGGAAGGGAGAGCCACCCCAGCCAGCGGAGCCAAACATTAATAAAACTTTGGCTGCCAGCGTCCAAGTAGCACCTTCCCCCCTGGAGTTACACTTGAAAAAATAAAGAGGGCTTAAGACTACTCTATAAACTAAGATTAAATAAGGAAAGCTTGAAAAATTAACAAATTAAATCAAAGAAGAACAAAAGTAAAGTATTTACCAAAAAATAAGTTAAATAAAAGAAGAACAAAGATAAAGTATTTACCAAAAATAACAGTATAAATATATAGATATAAAATATATATAAAATTCCTCTCAGTGCAGCACAGACACTAAACTGATACTCAATTATCCACACACACACACACATGCCGAGTGAGTGAGCAGGATGAAATGCAAGAGCCACTCGCTCGCTCTTTCGTCTTTCGGCATATGTACTTGCTCTCTCATATGTATTGTCTGCTTGCCTCGTGTGTGCGAGTGTGTGCGAGTGTGTGCGAGTGTGTGCGAGTGCGTGTGTGTATATATCCTGGCAGCCATTGCCATTGCCATCGGTTGTCCTTAGGCTTCGGTGCCCGCTCAGTGGCCAAAACCGCCGTGCTAAACAATCTGAGCCCCCGACGTTCGACGTTGATTTTTGAGAGCCTGCTGCCCCACTTAAGACTCCCCCATTCTAGTATCCCTGTGTATCCCTGTATCCTTGTATCCTTGCTGGATATGCGCATGTTTGCAGCGTTTCAAGACACGTGACCAATGGAGTAATCCCTGGCCCCGAAAACATCCATCCATCCACACACGAGCCCAGTCTTTAGCACGGACTTGAGCAAATTGATTAAGCGAAAGGCCTCCTTGAAGGGGTTGCAAGGACTATGTAGTAAGGGATTGCTTATATTTCAGGCCTTCATTTAATTTAACAACTTTTGTCATTTATATTATTTCCAAGGAATATTTCCTTAGTTCAGCTAAGCTCAATCCCAAAGGATTATTTTACATACTTGCATTAATTTCACTTGATGAACTCTTAGAAATAACGATACAACTGGGAATCTTTGGGGAATAAAATATATAAAAAACAGTGAGATATTATACCAACTCTGGTTAATAATTTTCTTAAAAATAGCTTAATGGCTTTACTGTTTTTACACAGCAAAGTTCACTGATGAGAATCGTTGTGGTATCGATTGAAACTTGACTGGATAACCCGCTGTACAATAAAATCTGTGTGTGATCTTGGCAGAAAATCGAGATTACCGGTTAGGCCTCGAGTTAGCTTCACCTTCAAATTATTCTTTTACTTCTATTAGACAAATTAAAGTAAAGTCCTTTTGAAACCAGATTATTGTATGAATATTTTCTATTTTTTACTCATTACTTAGAGCTAAATATTGTTCAAGGCAAGGAGTAAAAATAAATAAAATCTAAATAAAATATTAATGCTCAATTAGACAATTAAGGAGTTGAACTACGAAATTAACTGCCAACATGAACCCTTCTATAAGTATATTTCCTCTAAAAAAACCCGCTTCAGTTCGTTTTCAATTAAGGCACACGAGGCTCACTTGTAGGCTGTCCGGTGTGTCCTCGGGTCGAGGTCCTGGCTCCTGGCTCCTGAATCGCAAATCTGAGGTTACGCCGTGAGCGAAAACATCTGCCCCGTTTTCGGTTACGGTTTCGGTTTCGCTTGGCCTCGGGTCTAAAAAATGGGCTCTTCGAATGGGTTTCGCTTCTCGGCACCCCGGCTTTATATGCAAATGAGATGGGCGCGCTTATATTTATGAAAAAAGAAAACAAAATAAATAAAATATGATGCGTACAATCGGTTCGCTCGACGCACAAATATATATACGTATATACGCTCGGTAATTGCGGCCGAAAATTGTATGTAGAGCAGTGGCTGGAGCTTAAGGAGCAGGAGCAGGAGCAGGAGCAGGTTATGCCGGGCAGATAAGGAGGCCAGGGAGGCACATGAGCCGCTTTCGGATCAAGTCGAGCAGCGTTATTCCAACGCAAACTGCAAACAATAACAATCATGCATAAAATATAAAATATACAAAAGCGGAATCTGAAAGCTGAAATCTCAAATCGGAAAACTGCTCAAGGAGCTCAAGGAGCCAGCGAGGAAAGGTGGGGGAGCGGGGCGAACAGATTGCCATCGCGCATACGCCGCGTTGCCGGCAAATTGAAAAGTGCTCGCCAGGATAGACAGGATAGGAGCGCACACACCTGAGGTAGATGGCGATGTGTGCGTGACACGTTCTTTTAATCACTGAATAACCATAAGAGGGTGATTTTCTATGATTTTCCAAAGGCTTAGATATTGTTTATAAATTCTGGCAAAGTTGCTTTCCAGAAAGAAACCATATTTGGACTGTTTAAAGATTCCTTTCAAGGCTTTTCCTCTGTAAATAATAATGTAAAGATGAGAGTGCACATATCTATGGCCAAAAATATTCGCTTTCGACACGAGCCCATAACTCACATCCCTTCCCTGGCATCCCATCCCATTTCCGAATTTGTATACATTGTGAATTTATATTTATGGATGTGTGTGTATATTTTGCATACGCATACCTTGGCACACAAACAAACACTATTATCCGAGGCCATTATGCCCAGATTGATGTGCGTTCGAAGGCGCTTCCTTTGCTGCCATCGAAGGACTCCAGATTGGATAGCCCCAAAAATGGGGTTGTGAGTGCGGGGGAGTCCTGGAGCCTGGAGCCTGGAGCCCGGGCACATTGCATGCTTGGCTGACCCGATAAAATGTTCCGCCCCCAACCATAGATCACGGTTATCGGTTCCATGCAGAAAAATAATATTTAATCGCCGTACAAAAGTATCTAAGTAAGATTTTTAGTTAAAGCATTGAGTGTTTTTCTTATTTAATTTATTTATTACTTTTGAATTTAGTTATTTATTGATCTATATATTTTTTCTAGCCTAGGAAAGTTATCTTTACTCTGAATTCATAAATATACATTTACAATAATAATTTATTTCCCATATTTATTTATTTTTGTGTCTAACTTTAATATCTAATTATTTATTTGTATAACCATTTTATTTTAAATTAATTTTACTTATATTTTCTATTTTCTTAGAGTGCACATCGGCTGGCTTGTGAACTCCAGCTGGAACAACAGCAACAAATAACAAGCCGTAATAAATGCAAATCATAATCAGGACTCAATTCCCTTAAAGGCGCCGCGCTGCAAGTCCCGCTGGCCAAATTAATTAACCAAGGAATTGACCTGTGTCTCTCCAGACCCCGAACTGGCCAAAGCCGGCCGAGTTTCCACTTCCAACCCCTTGATGAAGTGCTGGGCGTGACAGGAACTGAACTGCGACTGACCGATTCCGATTCCGATTCCGACCCCTCGAGTAAAAATATGGAATATAAATCAGGAATATAAATATACTGGCGGGGCTGGCGGCGGCGACGACCCTCTTCAAAATATTTAATACCGCAAGTGACCCCTGTCCGCTATTTCATCAAAGTCCAATTCTCGGACATCGGGTCGGGTGGGTCGTCTGTGAAATCGGACAGTCTGTGGACAGTGGCGAGGTAAGCAAGCTTTGCAAGGGGGTTAAAGTCTTCCAATCGAATTTATGTTGTTTTTTTTGTTGAGTAAATATTTTGGATTTTATTAAAATATATTGATTAAAATATTCCCCTTTTTCCAAGCCTGGAACTTACTTGTATTATTAGTAATCTCTTAAAAATTAATTTAAAAATATCTACAAGCTTTAAAAGTCGGTTTTCTTAGTTACTTAAATTGTTTAATAGTTTTTCTTAGTTTTCTTAGTTGGATTTATTCTTTAAACTGTTCGAAAGTAGCCTCCCCTTGGTGTGTTCCGCCTCTGGACTCAAAATAAGCCGGCAAATCGGGTTGACAACTTCCCCAGATGTCCGCGACCGAATTTACATACTGTATTTCGCATGTCCGGCGGCCAGTCCTGGGATTGGGCCTGAGTCCTCTTTTTTTTTTTTGGGTGGCAAAGGTTACGCGTGCGCTCCGTTCGTGCCCGTGTCCATGTCCACTTCCGCATCCGCATCCGGGTTGCAACCTCGGAGGCACTGGAGTGGTGCGAACCACTCGCCGCGGTCAAAAGCTGTCGCCGCGCCCAAAAACTGCACAGTTTAAGCATGATTTATGAACCGGCGAGTGGAAAATGATTAATCGGAGGCTACAACAATCGAATGGATATAGCTGAGGAACATATTTACGATTTAGATTTATTTTAAACTAATAAACTGTAAAAGATCTGAAACTTCGTTTAGGTTTAGTTCGAAAAAAATGTTTAAATATTATTTAAAAGGTTCTGTATTAATTATTTAATTAAAAAACAGATACAATTAAATAGAGAATACTTGAATTTACCAACACAAAGCTCTTAAACACCCTCACCTTGGAAACACAATTCAGTCTTAAAGCGATTTTAAATTGCCGCGAAGGCCGTGAAATTCCTTTGCCTTACTTACTCTTTTTTCCGCGCTTTCCCCACAACACCTCGCATATTAAATGGAAAGCGCGGCGAAAAGGGAAAAATAAATGTGACAAGTGCAAGGTAAAAGTGTAAGCATATATCCGTGCGACCTGGTAGCAACGACCTTTGCGCGAGCTCGAGCTCGGAGCTCAGCAAATATGTGTTTGCCGGATATTATACGAACTTGATCCTTTTACAAGGAGGGCCTGCATACATTACGATCTGAGATCCGAGATCCCTGGCATTGTTATGTTGTTATATTGTAATGCATAACGACCGGTTTTCGTTAACGAGTTGATTGAAATTTCTGCTTCTGTTTCTGTTTCTGTTTCCATTTTCATTTCCATTTCGAGTCCACGCCGCAGTTAAGCCAGTTTACAATAATCCCGCGAGGAAAAGCAGAAGGAAATCCGCGGCACACTCGGCGAGTATGCAACAGTTAAGCCTTTCTTTTATATATAGAAAAAAATGCAGGCTCTTTATATGTATATATAGCAGGTGCAAACTGCACCGGCAAGTGCAAATGAGGCAAATTTCAAAGTCAAGTTTACACGCAGCAAATGCTTTTGTGCATCAACGCGCTGCGCCCTCCTCCTCCTCGTTTCTTTCTCTCTCCTCCTGACTTTTTTCCCTGACTGGTCCTGGTCCTGGTCCTGGTTCTGGGCCCACCTTCCCCAGGCCTCCTTTGCCTGGGATCTCCCCCTTAGCACGCGCCGGCTTCGACTGCATAAGGAGAAATGCCAGAAGACTCTTGGCCACAACAAATGGCATTTTCTTAGAGATTGTATTATTTTTCCTTATACAAAAATATTTTATTTAAATACTTATATAAATATTCGGGTTAATGTATTAATGTTTAGTATTTCTTTGTCTCAGTAAGCTGAACGCCTTGAGATATTCATAATTTATAGTTGGCTATGTTAAAGAAAGATTAAATTTACTATAAAATTCTCATAATTTATATATTTTAATTAAAAAGGTTCCTGTATTATTTTTCATGATGAAAAGACTGCTAAAGCCGTGACCAGCACTGTTTTTTGGGATGCGCTTTACACTTTACGTTCTTTTTCGACAGCAACTTCTCTGGGGGCCTTTATGGCACCTCCCCGGCTCGTCGTCCTTTTACTATATAAAAAAACATATATACAGGGGCAAGTGGAGGGTGGTCGGGGCAAGCGGTAAGTAAGAAAATGAACTTTATTTAAGAATGAAAAGGAATGAAAGGGAAGCGCGAAATAAAAATGCCGGGAATTGTTCTAAATCTGCAGCGGAAAAGTGAAAGTGCAGCGCTAGCAGTTAAAGGGGAGTTCCCCGTGCTCGAAGCAGAAGGTGACTCTTCACGAAAAAAGGGAAGCTTACTTCGGGGAATCGGATTATGAGAGGCCATCAAAGGATGTGCCTGCATCCTGCACCCTGGCCCCTGTTATCAACGCTTCGTAAATTGATGGAAAACTTGAAAAACTTTCCTTTGCCTTTTCGTAATTAGTTCGCTGAAAGAGCCAGCCAAAGGATATGTGTATCCTTCGTATGTAACATGTGTGCATGTGTGTGTGCCTCAACGTCTGCGCGTGTGCGTAAGCGAACAACAACAAAGTACACACATGCGAGTCCTGCCTGAAATACATAAACACACATCCTTGCTTCCCTGCTTTTGTCTCTTTCACTTCCATATACATATAGGGCCTAGCATGTCACGTGTGTGTGTGTTTTTCGGGGGGTGAAACGAGCGCACAAATATGGGCGTGGCCTGCACTGCGAGTGTGTGAACGAGAAAGAGAAAGAGAGAGAAAACAACGAAAATGATTTCGTTTTTGGTTATTTTTTGAGCAGAACTCCAAAAGCAACAGCCACAAAAGGGAATGCGTGTGTGGGCAATAATTGATATTAATTAAATTTCGGTTATTTTTGGTCATCTCAAGATATTAAATAATATAATTTAAGCTAATTTACTTGGTTATCTTTAAATTAATATCTAATATTCGAGTTTCTGCTTCAAATGTCAAAAATCGTAATCTTCCAACTTTAATTATAACTAAATTTCCTTCTTTTTGATATTTGATTTATTTAATTAGTGTAGACATTTGGAAGTCTGTACTTTATTGCTTTTCTTATAATTACATTTCTTGAACTTAGATTATATTTAAAGATGGAAAAAGTTCATATACATTTAAAATTCGCGCCAATTGTTAATTAAAAACCCCATAGAGGGCGCTTGCTACTCATTTCAAACCTAAATGCACAGAGGGCGCTAATGAGCTAGCTAATACAAAAACCAACTCTTCTTGTACAAAGCTAAGTTTTCCACCTTTTCTATCAAAGTTATCCACCTTTTCTGTCCATGTTCGCTTAGTGTGACCAACTGCCGCGGAGGAGAAAATCTGCACTTTTTCTGAAAATTTCAGCAACATTTTCAGCCTAATAAACGAAAAACCTGGCGGTCACACTGTCCAACAACAACAATCGAACCGAAAACAAGAAATTGGAAATTAAATCGAAGATCAAATTAGAATTACAATTATTTTGCGAGACGCGCCTGCGCGGAGTGGAAATGTGCGTGTTTTGTGCGGTGAATTTAAGTTGAAGCACAGAGTGGGGAACAGGAAGCACAAGATCAACAACAAAAACCAGAATAAGAACAATAACAAGAGGGAGAGGGAAGGCCGAAGACAGTGGGTGCGAGCGAGAGGGCCGGTGCGCAGAACCTGGACTGTGGAACAGGTTTTTACCTTTCCAGATTCTAGATTTCCGATCGTTCCAGCCAGGAGCGCACTTTGCATATTGCAAGTGAAGAGGCAGAGACAGATTTAGGGCCAAAATGCAGCCCCGCCTCCTTCTGCTGCTGCTGGTGCACCTTCACCTGCAGCACGGCAGCAGCCCCAGCTCAATCACCAGCTCCAGTTCCAGTTCCAGCTCCCCGCCAGCGCCACCGCCGGAGATACCGCCGTTCCGCCAGTGCGAGACCATCCGCATCGAGATGTGCCGGAAGATCGGCTACAACGAGACCTCCATGCCGAATCTGGTGGGCCACGAGATGCAAACGGACGTGGAGTACACACTGCAGACCTTCGCTCCGCTGATCGAGTACGACTGCAGCTCCCAGCTGAAGCTCTTCCTCTGCGCCGCCTACGTGCCCATGTGCACGCCCAAGGCCCCAGTGCACGCGATCGGGCCCTGTCGCAGCCTGTGCGAATCGGTGCGCATCCGCTGTCACCCGGTGCTGCAGGGATTCGGCTTCCCCTGGCCGCTGGCCCTCGACTGCGAGCGTTTTCCGCGCGAGAATAACCACGAGACGATGTGCATGGAGGGCCCCGGGGAGCTGCACCAGCCGCAGCAGGAGCAGGATCTGTACGGGGCGCCGGGAGCGAACGGTATTGGGGCTGGCAAGCTGCCGCTGGACTGTTCCGGCCTGGCCAAGTCGCATCTGTACGTCAAGCTGCCGCGCTCCGGACGCTGTGCACCGCTGTGCGAGGCCGACATCCTGTTCACGCCCTCCGAGAAGCACCTGGCCGAGGTGTGGGTCTCCACCTGGGCGTATGCCGCCCTCGGACTGGCCCTGGTCGCCACCGTTTGCCTGCTGGCCAGCGATGGCAGTCGTGTGGCCAGTGCCAAGTGGTCGCGACTGCTGTCGCCGCTGATCTGGTGCCACAACATGGTCACGGTCGGGTGGACGGTGCGCTTTGTGGTCGGCCGGACGGGCACCGCCTGCGGCACGGATCCCCAGGCGCCCAACGAGTCGCTGCTCAGCGTGGACGGGCTGTCGAACGCCTCCTGTGCGAGTGTCTTCCTGATGCGCTACTACTTTGGCATGGCCGCCTGTGCCTGGTAAGGATCTCCCAGCCTAATTGAGGCTTTCCAAGGCTAATTACCTTCCTCACCACCAGGTGGGCTGTGCTCTGCTTGGGCTGGCACCGCGACATTCGTCGGCACAGTCCGGACTCCAAGGGCCATGTGGCCATTCCCCCCTCCAACTTCGCCCGCAGTCCGGCCAAGAGGAGCAGTGCCGCCAAGTCTGCCCAGCAGGATCTGACGCAGAATAACTTTGTGTGCTTCGTGGCCTGGGGACTGCCCGCCTTCCAAACGGCCGCGGTGATTGTGGCGCGCTACGTGGACGCAGATGAGCTGCTGGGTAAGACATGCCCCTCCTCCCCCTCCCTTGGGCTTCCCAAATAACCAATCCAAACGAATCCTTGGCAGGCGCCTGTTTCGTGGGCAATCAGTCGGACAAGGCTCTGCAGGTGCTGGTGGCGACGCCCGTCTTCTGCTACTGGATCTTTGGCTCCATGAACCTGATCTCCGGCTACTTGGTGCACTGCCGCACCAAGGAGATCCTGAGGAACAGCAACGCCCTCAGCCTGCAGCAGCAACTGCAGCAGCTGAGTGCTCACAGCAGCTCGGGCATCGGCATATTCCTCTTCATCTACGGCCTGGCCTGCGCCCTGCTCCTGCTGGCCGTCATCTATGAGTTTGCCAACATCGATGTGTGGCTGGGATCGGGCGATACCAGCACACCGCTGTGGCCCTTCTTGGTGCGAGCGTTCATGGAACTGATGCTGGGCATCTGCTGCTTCGCCTGGGTGCTGGGACCCAGCATCTCCACGCTGTACAAGCGGCAGGCGGGCGGCGGCAATAGCAAAATGACGATGATGATGAAACCGGCCACCGGAGGAGCCGTGGCCGGGGACGGACAGAGCAGCTCGCGTGGATCGCATGCTGCGTGCAGTAGTACGGTCGTCTCCTACCATTCGGTGAGACCCTCCATGGCCAGCGCTCCGCTGCCGCCGAGTCCCTACAAGCTGAAGACGTCGCCGGGGGCCGGCTCCATATCGCTGAATCAAATGTCGAACTACTCGCTGGGCCGGAGTACGCACCATCATCACCATCACCATTCGCAGCACCAGCAGCACAGGCATTCGCCGCATCATCATCATCATCAGCACGCACAGCAGCAGCAGCAACAGCCACACCACTCGTCGTCGTCCCATCGCCTGTACTATCCACCGGGCAGCTATGCCTCGCAGAAATATGGCCAGCAGGGCGGCAGCAGCTACTATCCGCCGTTGCAGCACTACGGCGATGAGACGCTGCTCTAGGAGCAGCTCCATTTCGGGGTGCCTGCACCCGCGCTTCCAGTCAAATGTTCCTGCGGTCCTCCCTTGGAAACCCTATATCTATGTACTGTGTATATAACCCGTTGTTGTTGCTAGAGAAAAAGGAGCGGGAAATGTCCTCTTACTTGGCCCAGACTAGGCCGCAACATATCCTATTTTGTGTGTACTTAATGCCTTTTAAGCTCCTAATTAGCCGTCGCCTTCTTACCGTTTTTGGTGTAACCAATAACCAATAATCATCGCTCTTGCCTTTTACACGCCTTAGCCTGAATATATCACCTTTTGCGAGTATATATATACATATATATAGCATTTATACATACTTTTTACAAGAAAGAGAGAGAGAGAAACACACGAGCGCAGCAACCAAATACTGTGATACGCATATGTTCATGTCTCCAGAACTGGACCCACTTTGCTGTCTCCTTCTCCCGACGATGCCTGAAAACAAGTGTACTTAATTAACGAGAAAACGGAGGTAAACCTAAACTTAAAGAGCTAAACAAATCGCAGTTGCAATCGTAGCCTAGCGTATCCGTAAATGCCTAATTGTATTCAGTGTGCCATTAGCTTTAAGGACTCCAAGGACCCCCGAGCAGGTCACAAACAGAAACAGAAATTGAATCGATTGAATTTCTCGGTGAAATCTTTGAATTTAACTATTCCAATTGCCTCAAAGCCAAGATTTAGATTAGAGGCTTGAGTACTTGAATAAACTATCATTCAGAACTAACATTTTATACGAAAACGAACCAACAAACAGTATGTATGTGTGTCTTTTTTTTATTATTATTATTATTATATGTAACTTATTTGCTAGCGAATAAAGTGTCCAAAAGTTAAGATCTCGCTTTGATTTGTGTCTGGTTTTACCAATAGAAAAGAAGGGTCTCCTACTCCATGAGCATTGCTTTAATACGTGTCCGGCTCTTGAAGAACAAGAAGAAGAAGGTCCGATGATGGGCGGCCTTCGCTCACTGCCTGGTGGGCGGCAAGGTCGCCTCACTGCGTGTTGGGCCGCACATGACGATGGTCTCATTCCGATTGGCGTTGTTGCTGTTGCCGTTGTTGTTAGTGCTCCCGACGGGGGGCCGCGGTCGCCAATTGTCAAGGTCCTCCTGGTCGTCGCCCTGCTCCTCCTTGGCCCGCCGCTGATTACTCTCCAGTTCGCTGGCATACTTGCTGTTGGTAATGCCCAGCATGGAGGCCAGTCCGCCGCCCACATAATCGATGCCGGCAAGGAAGCGGTTGCCCATTCGGCTGGCCTTATAGCGGAGGCGTGGTCCCAGTGCCATTTCGCGCTGAAAAACGTAGATGGGATGGGCATGGAGGCATGAAATGAGTCATTAAGGGCAGAGATCGAGAGTTTTCTATGGGTCATCGGAGGAGGAGCACATTAAAAGGGATGACGCACCTCGTCCAGCTGGACAGCATAGCACTTGTCGGTCACATCCGCCTCCGCATCGTCCTCGCTGCCCGAGGACAACTCCTCCATGACGCCGTCGCTGAAGTACAGCATGCGCTTGCTACTCTGCAGTTCAAGGGCGGTTACATTGTCCGTTTCGCTGGTCGTAATCCCCACGTTATCACTCGCTGGCAGCGGCATGCTCCAGTTTTTATTTTGTCGTTTTGAAGCCGATTAAGTACTGCTCCGGATGATTGAGTTCGCGCGAATGCCTTGCGGTCCGTTCGATATTTGAATCGTTTGAATCGCAGCCGCCGTTTTGGTAATGAAAACGCGGCGAACGGGTCGCCAAATATGGCGGGCCTGGGGGGGCCGATGTCCTTGGGTTGGGGGCCGGCTACTCACAGTCGCCTCGCGTCGTCGCGTGCCATGGGGCACTCAGCAGGCCTCGTTCAGGTGCAATCAATAAACCAAATGCCGCTTCCACACACAAACAAACAAACGACGCCCAAAAGCAAAACAAAGCAGGGGCAGTGTGGCCAGCTGCTGGGGAGCGGTACAATACCCAACCTACTGCGAAACTATCGCCACCAAAAGATGACAATTTGAACAATTTGTTTAATTTTATTTTATTTGATTATTTTATTTTGTATTAATAAGGTCAAGTACAACAACAAGTATGGATTATACTCTCTTGAAACCAACTAGGTCCAGCTCCATTGCTCTCTTAAATCAAATCACGATCTATAATAAATGAAAATCTTAGATTTTACAAAATACGAATACAAATTAAAACTTAGAACTTACAATATTCATAAGTAAACCCATCCTTCAGAGGAATGGTTCATCATCCGACTCACGATCTAGGATTATGGATTATATTCTCTTAAAACCTAATGGGTCCAGCTCCACTGCTCTCTTAAATTAAATCACGATCTATAATAAATGAAAATCTTAGATTTTACAAAATACGAATACAAATAAAAACTTGGAACTTACAATATTCATAAGTAAACGCATCCTTCAGACGAATGGTTCATCATCCGACTCACGATCTATAATAAATGAAATCTTAGATTTTATAAAATACTAATAAAAATATAAACTTAGAACTTACAATATTAATAATTATTGATTATTTTATACTGTATTAATAAGGTCAAGTACAACGAGTATGGATTATACTCTCTTAACACCAAATGGGTCCAGCTCCATTGCTCTCTTAAATTAAATCACGATCTATAATAAATGAAAATCTTAGATTTTACAAAATACGAATACAAATAAATACTTAGAACTTACAATATTCATAAGTAAACGCTTCCTTCAGAGGAATGGTTCATCATCCGACTTACGATCTAGGATTATGAATTATACTCTCTTAATACCAAATGGGTCCAGCTCCATTGCTCTCTTAAATTAAATTACGATCTATAACAAATGAAAATCTTAGATTTTACAAAATACGAATACAAATAAATACTTAGAACTTACAATATTCATAAGTAAACCCATCCTTCAAAGGAATGGTTCATCATCCGACTCATCCAGGACCTGTGTGTTTGGCAAGGAGAGGCTTTCCGAGTGGATATTCTCTACGAAGTTCAACCAATCAAAGGCAACCATCGAGCCATCGGGCTGCATGTCGTTGCCAGCTTCTGCTGCTGATTCTTCCACTTCATCCTGGCCGCCCATGTCCCAACCCAACAAGTTGGGCTCACTATCACTATTTGACCGGCGTTGAAGGACTGGCTGGATATTTTCATCCATGGTACCCTTAGCCGATTTAGACTTGGACTCCAATGTAGTGGGAGATTGTTCCATGGGAGCCTCAGCCTGTGGCTGGGACTCCAACGCAGCTGGAGCTTGTTCCATGGGAGCCTCATCCACTTCAGCCTGTGGCTGGGACTCCAACGCAGCTGGAGCTTGTTCCATGGGAGCCTCATCCACTTCAGCCTGTGGCTGGGACTCCAACGCAGCTGGAGCTTGTTCCATGGAAGCCTCATCCACTTCAGCCTGTGGCTGGGACTCCAACGCAGCTGGAGATTGTTCCACAAGAAGATTAGACTCCGGGGACTCTTGTGCTTGAGACTCTACTGGTTTCGATCGTGATGCCGCGCTGCTTGACGATTCGGCGCGATGCTCTACGTCACTGGATTTGGCCGCCTTTGCCCGCTGGCGATGCCAACGATCCAGCCGAATATTGTTGTCCTTCTTAGTCTGGCAGGCGGCCAGGTCCTTGTACTTATCCTTCTCCAGCTTCGAATACGGCAGGACCCACTTTCGGCTATCCGCCTTCACGAGCATTCGGTTCACCCAACTCTCCGACCTGTTCTCCACCCGCTCCTCCTTGATAAGCCGCCTCTTAGCGTCCCACACGGCATTCATATCGTACATCTTCACCCGGACCTTGGTGCGCTCGCACAGCTCCCGTACTTCCGCTGGTGTGTATTGGCGCAACATGTCCTCGGTTACGATTTTCGATTTGTGGTACCACTCCATCACCGACTCCCGGTCAGAGTCGTCGGTAGCAGACAACACCATCTTCTCCTCATCTTGTTGGAATTTAACAAGATGGCGCGACAGCGCCGTTCGGGACATTTGATTAATTCAAGAAATACGAATTGGGAATTGTATTTATGATAGCGTCTTTTTTCGCGGCCAAGCAAATTCTGTAATACGCAATTTGCGTAGTCTCTGCGTCTTCGTTGATCAAAGCACCGTTATCTTCAGTGTTGCCAGATGAAAATTTGTCTTTCCCCCTAAAAAGTTTCAAATAATCGATATTTCCCCCTAAAAAAGCCAGTGTTTCCCCCAAATTCAAAAAATCTGTTAATTTCAAATAATTAAAAGAAGATATATCCTATTATGACGTTAGAACGTTGCAAGACGAAGCATGTCAGTGAAATAAAAGTTCTTAGTATCTTAAAGGTGGGTTCTCGGAAAGCGCCAACATCAAAAACTTTTAAGCGATTGCAAAACTTTTAAGCGATTGGAAAATCGTGTGTAATATTCATTTTTATATTTTCGCCAATTTTGGTGATTTCTGTGCTTGGCAATATTTATAAAAAAAAAAAGTTATTTAAATTTTAAATCATTCAATTCCCGAAAAAAAAAACGCTAAACTTGTCCCTAGAAATCCCCCTAGGACGTCAAAAGACCCCTATCTGGGAACAGTGGTTATCTTGCTAATCGGAATGCAATTTGTTTTTGGATTTTAAAAAAATCCAGAATTCCAGCTTCCGCAATTCCCTAAATTCTTCTGCATTTCGACTTTGGAAAAAGCCAGCTTTGACGGGAAAAGAGTTAAATTGGCAGCACTGTGTAAGACGTTGCAGATTACATTTTTTCAATATTATTATTATATTATATTATTTAATTTAGTATAATATAAATATATACATACATATGTATATGTACATATGTTTTTAACTATGTAAGTAAAACCCAAACATAGGCTCTTACGATTCTTCCGTTAACAAAAAATAATGAAAACTTAAATGAAATTTTATTATTTGTTGTAATATATTAAACATTGTTATAGGAAAAATCAATTCATAACTTTAACCCCATATCTCACTCTTTGTGTAACTATGTAGTTATAAATATGTATGCTTACCTTTAACTTAACTAAATAAGTATAATCGAAACTTCCTAGGCTAAAAAATAACCTAATAAATAACTTATTAATAGGATTTAAAATGCCATTTTCGCACCAATTGCAAGTACCTTGACTCTAATGATTTTAATTTTTTTTGTATATATTGTAATTATAACTATTTATCTATCTAACAATTGCAAGTACCTTAATGTTAATGACATTTTATTTTTAATTAATTTTTGTTAATAAATTGCAAATACAACTATCGCAAAATATGGGTTGCCGATACTCCCATCCCTCTTACATCGCGCTCTGGCCACACTATTGCGTCGTCTACAAAACAATTATTTTTTTAAAATACTTCCAATCGCGGGAAGAGATCGGGCTCCAAACATGGAATCGCCCACGTCGAATTTGGTGGCCAGGGGTAAGTCCCAAAACAGGCGCTGCTCTCGAGACGAAGGCCACTAATCCGACCGATTTAGACTTCCAGGTCACAGGCGTCTCGCGTAGCGGACGCGTCCGCAAAAAGTCGTCGAAGCTGCTGGATTTTGAATCGCCGGAGGAGATCGAGAAGCGTACGCGCCGCCACAGCACCAGCAGGCAGCCGGCCAGGTACACGGCCCGCGGCAGGCCGCCCAACATCCTGCGCGACGTTGACCTCGACCAGGAGATGCTGCTTTTCGACGACCACAACGCCTCCGAGATCGAGGCGCTTGCCCCGGCGCCAGCCTCCGTGGCCGTCATCCTCAACTCCGATGACGAGCTGGACAACCTAGTGCAGGACCTCGTCGACGGGGTCCAGGCGGAGGCCACCAACAACGAGTCCTCCGTCCGCCAGAGTCTGTACATGCGCGAGAAGGCCAACAAGCGCAAGGTGCTCAAGGACGGCAAGGTGGTCACCGCAAAGGTGCAACGCAAGGATAAGGGCAAGCAGCGCTATACCGCCTACAGCCTGTGGGCCAGGGACGTCCGCAAGCGGGACCTCCAGGATATGGGTACGTTTGCCACAGCGCCCTTCGATGCTTGGACGCATTAACAATTGCCACTCCTTTTTCCAGACTTTGCCAGTGCCACCAGACGCCTCAGCGAGCTGTGGGCGAATGTGTCGAACCGGGAGAAGAACGGCTGGCGACGCAAGGCCAAGGTGCAGGCGACCAGGGCCAGGTCGCGGGAGAGAACTGGACCAAATAGCACGCCCACCCATCCCACGAGCAACGGGGGGAGCACGGCCGTGGAGTCGGCCCACAACGAGACTATCTTCCAGAATCGGGCGACGACGAGTCGCACCAGGAAACTGGCCGCCGATCGCCAGCAATCCTCGCTGGAATCCGCTGCAGCGGCGGCGACAGCACAGCGGCGCAGCATTAGCACACGGAGTGGCCGAGGAAGTGCTTTCGTTGGCGGTGGAAAGCAAACTCCGCCCGCGGAAACGGATGTGAGCGGCAGCAGTAGCAGCCGGACTGGAGCGCGTCATCTGCAGCAGCACCAACAGCACCAGCAGGAGGCGCCGCCGCAGCCCAGCAGCATCGAGGCGATCGATGCGGCGGCGCACCTGAAGCTGCTCGGCGAGAGTCTCACGGTGATTGGGGAGCGTCTGAAGAAGCACAACGGCCACGTGGCGCTGTCGGGCAGCTTGTCCGTGCTTCTCGACAGCCTGCTCTGCTCCATGGGCCCGCTTCTCTGCATGACTACCCAGATACCCGGCCTGGAGAACAAGACTCAGCTATCGAGGAATCTTGCCAATACGCTGGACAACATTGCCTACGTGATGCCGGGACTGTGAGGAGGGATAGAACAAGCTCTGCCAGGCAGCTGTGCTTCCATGGGGGCGCTCCACACCTTTCTAGCAAGTTATAGGTTCCTCTCGTTGGGAAAGGCAACTTCTCCTCCATTAAGTATCCTTAGTCGTAAGCTATTCGTATCTCGATCTTGAATAAGTAAACCAATCTGCATAAGAGCTCCGCCGAATGCCTCTTCTCGCTAAAAGAAGCTGTTTTCTTTGGGTCTATCCCTTTTCCCAGTTCCGGAACATTTAAGAACGATTTCTCTGCCGCTTTCTTGCTTACATTTAGGGGGAGACAATAAAAGGTCCCAAAAGAAACATCCTCTGCTTGGCCACAACATCCATTTAAGTTCAACTATCGATGCAGAAAAATTAGTTGTAAATAATAATATACTAGTAGTCAGAGTATGCCTTATTTTATTTATTTATTTTTATGGAAAATAGCTAAAAAAAAATAAACTTGAGGAAATTTTCAAAACCGAAACAGCCAGAAACTGATAATTTTGAGATTTTTGAATAAATGCAAGCTGTAAACCTTAAACCAATGTCAATATATCTCCTTTAATTTTGGTAATATTATAAAAGTTACTAATTAAACAACAGTCAACTAAATATTCCCTGGTAATATATACAAAGAGATAAAAATAAAGGAAAAAGCAAACCAACGACCAATCTAATCCAATTTAGTAATGGTTCTTAACAATCAAATCTTAGCTTAATTTATTGAATTATAAATAAAGTACACCAATCAAAAAAGGATTTTCGAATACTCGTACCATCGCTATCGATAGATATCGGCTGCGCCCGGTTGCGATATCGAAGCCTCCGAGCAAGTGTCATCGCTAGTTTGGGCTCCCTCGCTTTTCGCACGAAACGCCCAAAATTCCACATAATCCTGGTCCCAGAGGAGTCGCAGCCCATCGAACAGTAGCCAGAGAACCATGTTGAGGACCCAGCCCCCATTGTCGCTGCCCCCGGCGAACGGGAAGCGGAAGAAGCCCTTGGAGATGCAGCTGCAGTGCGGATGGAGCGGCTGCCAGGATATCTTGTGCGGGGAGTGGAACCTGAACAGCCACATTGGCCAGCACCTGGAGCAGTATGCCCGCGAGCAGGCGGCGGAGGCGGAGGAGCACGAGTGCTGCTGGATCGAGTGCGATTTCCGGTGCAGCTGCCTGGAGGAGTTTGAGCGGCACTCGTACTACCACGGCTACTATCTGCACCTGCTGCTCCAGGGTCAGCTGGAGTGTGACCTGCATCCGGAGATTCCCGCCTGCACGGCGCCCGCCCGCCACACCAACCGGCTGCCCCACCTCGGCCAGAACTTCCTGTGCGGCTGGACGGACTGCGAGCGCGAGTTCGTCTCGATTGTGGAGTTCCAGGACCACATTGTCAAGCACGCCCTCTTCGAGTACGACATCCAGAAGACGCCCGACGACGAGCGGCCCAAGACGCAGTGCAACTGGAGCATGTGCCACAAGCAGATGGGCAACAAGTACCGCCTCATCGAGCACATCAGCACGCACTCGAACAAGAAGCAGGTGGCCTGCTTCCACTGCGGCGAGCTCTTCCGCACCAAGACCACGCTCTTCGACCACCTTCGCCGCCAGCCGGAGAACAACAGTGCGTGTGCTTCACTTGCCTTCTGGCACCTTCTGTGGCCCTATTAATCTGTTCCTTAATCTTTCCTTTGCCCACGCAGCGAACAGCTTCCAGTGCGCGCAGTGCTTCAAGTTCTTTGCCACCAAGAAGCTGCTGAAGAACCATGTGGTGCGGCACGTCAACTGCTACAAGTGCACCATGTGCGACATGACCTGCAGCTCGTCCAGCTCGCTGACCACGCACATCCGATACCGCCACCTCAAGGACAAGCCGCTCAAGTGCAGCGAGTGCGAGACACGCTGCGTCCGCGAGTCCGACCTGGCCAAGCACATCCAGATTGTTCACTCGAAGACGGTGCTTCTGTGCGAGCACCCGGACTGCCATTACTCCGTACGCACCTACACGCAGATGCGCAGGGTAAGCAACGAAAACGAAGCCCCTCAAACAGACAGAGAGCCCTCACAAAAGCCCCTCTTCCGCAGCACTTCCTGGAGGTCCATGGCAATAACCCCATCCTGTATGCCTGCCACTGCTGCGAGCGCTTCTTCAAGAGCGGCAAGTCCCTCTCCGCTCACCTGATCAAGAAGCACGGCTTCCGGCTGCCGTCGGGCCACCAGCGGTTCACCTACCGGGTGGACGAGAACGGCTTCTATCGCCTGGAGACGACGCGTATCGAGAGCCTGGAGGTGACGCAGCAGATACTGTCACCGCAGGTCAATCCGGCACTGGAAGCCGACCTCAAGCCCGGCACTGGATCCTGCTTCGAGATAGTGGACCCCACAAACTCGGAATTCGAGCGGATCATCGTCTCCAACGATGCGAATGAGGCGCAGCTTATGGGAGAGGTGATCATATCGCTGCCCAGCCTGAAGGAGGAGCTGTGATGGCGACAAGCAGCAGCCCAACACTTCTGATCTCGTGCCCTTCGTCTTTGACTGGCCCAACTCCAGCATTAACACACTAGACTTACTACTACTTAGCCACTAGGAAACTGCACAGATCACCGTCTCTCGCGAATCATATCCCATCATGTCGTTTGTGCCTCTCCCTTCTTGGTGTGTGTCAAATCGATTCCCATATCCCGTTCGGCATTTAGTTTCTAAGCATCAACTGACAATTTCCAGTAGCAACTTTATTTTGTAGTAATTAAAAATAAACCAAAAGCCAGCGAACAAGAAAAATCGATTGGTTCTGATCTTTAACTTATTTAACTTGAATGTAAGCTCTAGGAAACCTTTAAATTTGGAAATCTATATTTTCATCAGCTCTATGTAGATGAAAATAGATCAAGAAGTAACTAATAAGAAAAACGAGGACGAGAAAAACTAATAGGTGCTGAATATCCAGCAATTATAAAAAAAATATGGTTTCTGGCGTTAAACCAAAATCAAAGAGCAACTCTCAACAAGGCCTTCTTACATCAAATTACTGCCGGTATTTAAATAGACATTTAACGGCAGATTGAAATAACATGGGCTACTTTACTTTTAAAGTGACTGACGGGTCTGAAGCCAGATATGGAGAACATTACTGCATAATGTTAATAAAAAACAAAATAGGTAATTGCATTCCTTTCTCAACCATTTAATTTCGACTTGGAAGATGGATTTTTGTACCCAGTATTACATGGTCGTTGCTGGTTTCGGTCCGCGTATTATCGGCGCTTGATTTTTCGCCACTTTTTTGTTGTATTTTTGTATGGCAATTTGTGAGGTTAGCCTCCTCGACACTTGAAAAAAAATAAACACAAGCGTGGTTTGTACGGTTTTTCAAATGGTTTTTTACGTTTAATTCTGGGATGCTGAGACTCGCTCTCAAGTAACGACGACATAAATTTCTATGTTCAGTTTCACACCGGAAAAAAAAGAAGCACACAGATCCAGAGCAGCGCGTTCAGTTGTTCCTCCTCGGTGCGGCGGTGTGACGCAGTCCGCTTACTTGGCGTGGGTCTGGGCCTTCCTCAGCTGGGTGAGGATGTTGGACAGCTCCTCACGCTTCCTCTTGGCACGGATGTGTGTGCCCAGGCGGCGCTTCAGGAACTTCAGGGCGCGCTTGTCCTTGGACACCTTCAGCAACTCCATGGTGCGCTTCTCGTAGGGGGCATGGCCCACCACCTCGCGCACCAGATCGCGCATGAACTTGGTGTGACGGGTTTGGATCTGCGGAGCGAAAAGTGGATGTAAACAAATGCCGGCGGCGGAGGACGACAGCGGACAGATTCTCTGTACTCACGTTCTTCAAGCGGGATCCGCGCAGACCCTTGACCTTCTTGTCGCCGGTGTACTTCACATTCTTAACCTTGGTGGTCTTGTGGCCCTTGTTCAGACCAATGCACAGCTCGTAGCGGACTGCCATTGTTGCTGCGGATACAAAAAAAAAATAAAATAAAAACACACACAATTAGTACTCTTCCCGGTTTGCTCCTGTTCTTTTATTGCAGCCAAAGCAAGCACAAACACCTCGGCTGCAAGTTTAGCTTTCCAAATTAGGCTTAATTTCTCAATTCAGATTATTGCAGAGAAAAAATTCGGAGATTTCGCGGAGCACATGCCACTCACCGGAAACGTTAAAAGTAAAAGAAAGACAAATTAATGTGGCTGCAGTATGGAGCTGTCAAAAAAGTATCGATGATGGCACCTATCGATTGCGTTTAGACTATCACGATAGTTCGCAATATTTACCTTTGAGCTAAAAATATATAATAAGCCAAAGAATAATTTATTATTAAAGTACCATAAAGATATAATAATTTTAGGCTTTAAAAAGGCGATATTAAGGTAACAAAAAGGTAAATTAACAAAGCACTTGTCGGCGTTGCCAGATGGGCACCTGTTAAACTAGAGTAAAATTAATTTCACCACACAACCCAGCACCCTGAAATATGTTTATTTCAAATTTTACAAGGGATGTGGCTTTTATTTTCTTTTAAATCAAAGGGGGAATGAAAGTATGAACGAGAAAGCTCGGGGACTTATCGATTTTTGTTCGTCAATTCAAACTGGCGCGCTTACCAACACTTTTTACCAGAACATTGGCAACGCCCCGACACCACATCAGAGTTGCTAGCGATAACCTATCGCACCTATCGATACAATCACAGCAACCCTGCCCCTACATGTGTTGCCAGTCAGTTCGATTGCCAAACTAACACACGTTTTTCGGCTTTGTACAAACAATTCAAGTGCTATTTTATCCCGTTCAGTGCCTGAAATGCGTGACTCGCGCAACTGAGCGATTTGGAGACCGCGAAACGGAACGTTGCAGACAGGCGGCAGCCCCAATTGCGAGAATCGCGAACGGATGGCAACACTGCATACGCCGGCCAAGTTATTATGATATGTAAAAGGTGGACGTCGACACGTGTTTAATATTCGTGCAGTTTCTTTATCCGTTGCGGGCGTTAGAAAACCAGTGAAAACACCAAACAAACATTTACCCAAACACGCGAGTGCGGCGCAAAGCGAAAACAGTCGGCAAAATAAGTTACCCAAGCGGTTGCCAGAGGTAAGAGATCGAAGCACGCGGAACATAACCTAGTACAAAGGCGCACAAAGCGTAGAGTTGTGTGTGTGTTTGCCAAAACAGAACGAATCGAATCGAAAATGGTGTCATGTGTTCGTTCGTTCTGCTTGGCTATTTTCCGGATCCACTCCACTGTTGCTTCCCGTTACTCCGCAATGCGTTTGCATTCCTCCTTTCTTTTTTTTTCCTCCTTTTTGTTTGAGTGCATCCTCCGCTTCCCGCTGATGTTGTTGTTGTTCCGGCGAAGTGACAGTGGGTGGCAAAGTGGAAAATTTTGAGTTAAAATGGACGATTACACAATGTGCTACTCGCACATACATATCTATAAAGCTAGACAGAGACCGCTCGTTGCGGCGACCATGGTATTTGCTACAAAAATGTGTCTATTTTAATAATCTGTTTCCCTCATATTTCTGCGTTAGTTAGGGCAAAAAATAATGGCAAGGGGACTGTAGAACTCCAAGATTTTGTATAGAATCGCTAAAATACATTCTTGTAATAATTCCTGCAGTTTTAAAGAGTGCTCACTGTTCACACACAACATGCATAAGCATGGTAGGCCTGTGTCTCTCTTCCTCTCTGACTCCGTTTGTATGCGTGTGTGCTTGTGACTCACACACAGGAAAACTGAATGTTATTGCCGCTTTCACCGTTAAAATTCGGCTGTGTTATCAATCAAAAAGGAGGTAGAGCGCAGAAAGGAGAAAAACGCCGACTGCGACTGCCACTCCCACAGAATATGCAAAAGTCTATATGCTATATGCTATATCCAACGATTATACAATCCCCGCCCATTTTTGGCGACCATATGATCGGAAACCACGTTGCCAAGATTATAACAATGTGGACTTTTCGGCTAGCTGGCAATGTTGTTGCACCTGGTTATTGTTGTTTTGATGCGCGCTCGTGTGTGTGTGTGTGCGTATTAATAGTAATCTCTTCTTGGCTCTCTTGCGCGCTCTCTCGCTCTTTATCTTTGGAAGGGAATTTCTGAATGTCTGAATTCAAAATTCAAGTTTCGAGGTTTGGGTTTGGGCCTCGAGCTCCGCGTACCAACAACAATAGGCAAGTTCAAAGTCGGCAATAAACATGCCGAAACATGTTTGTTTGCATGCCAGCGCACACGCACACAGGCACACACACATTAATATGCATGTGTAAACAAGCTTACAGTCGAACGAAGAAGTTGAAAAAAAAAAAAATCCCGTCACCCGGTTTCACGATTAGGAAATGCCACAGCTGAGCTGTCTGGCCGAATGCCCTTCCATGGGCACTTCATAGGCAACAATCTCGTTATTTGTTGTTTGGAGCTTTCAATTCGTGATTGGAGATTGCTCTTATCACATTGTCCACTGTGCGGCCGAGGACCTTTGGGCCGCTAACAATGTGACGAAATCAACGAAGGGGGAAGCGTCGTCGGCTACAGTGGGCAAGGTGTGCAAGAAAGCGCTGAAAATCTTATTTTAATATATTGCTTAATTTCTCAGGTATATCTTTACCCTTTACTTTACCACTGTGCTCCATAATCAGCGGTCGTAGGTCCCACTGTAGATGTTGACAAAATTCAAATGTGCAGCTCTACTTTCATTAAATGGATTTCTTTGTTCTAATGAGTTCCGATATCTTTCCACTGCGTTCCGCATTTAACGGTAAAATCATGTGTGTGTGTGTGTGTGTTAGTGGGTGGAGAGGTGCTAAAAAAAACTTTTGCGACCACGCATCCGTCGACAGCTTCTCTTTTGTACGGTGGGGGTGGGGGCACGGGGGTAAGCGTTGGGAGGTGGATGGAGTGAACTAAATGAGAAGAGGAGGGGGAGAGCGGAGAGCGGAGAAAGGAGAAGCGAAGCGGGCTGCGAAAAGCCCGAAGAAATGGCAATTAGATGGCGGGCAAAGTAGTTTCCCTTCGTATATCGAGCAGTCGATATCTTAAATCTCTCGAACAAATTCGCCGGCATTTCGAAATCCGAATCCCCAAAACAGAAAATAAATTAAATACAAGGAAAAACAAAAACGGAGACAAAATAGAAAACTCCAAAAAACCAAAAGCCCAACGAACTAATGCCATAAACGACAAATATTTAAACGAAATATCCACACAAAACAAAGAAGCACAATATCGAACCAGTTTAAACCAGAACCCTGAATTAGTGATATCCAATATAAAGATCGATTGATCAGTTCTTTTTCGGCGGCGAGGAAGGTGATGAATTGCTGGCTGCAAAGTGTTTTCATAACTTTTAGTTTTGTTTTGTAATGATTTCGTAACATTTGCCGTTGCCGTAAACGTAACGGTTTGTTCTTGCACTCTCGTACTATTACTCTTTCCTCTCTCTCTCGGTGTTTCGCTTTCTTGGCATCGTGTTGTTGTTGTGGTTGTTGTTGTTGATGTTCTTGCGCAGTCGCTCTCGGCGATCTGTGTATGCTCGCGCTCCTCTCTTTCGTTCTCTCTGCCTTTTTCCCTTCCGCGTGGCATTCAAAATCCGCTTTGCTTCGGCTCCTCCTCCTCCGCTCTGCTTTGCACCTTATTTGCTCTCGACATTTTTGTTGTCTATATTTACGTATTTTTTATTTGTTACTATTAATACGCAAAAGTTCAGTTCGGAAAGGAAAAAGACAAAAGCAAACACGCACATTCACACTGGCGCGCGGTGGGTCGGTCTCGTGATTCCCAAAAAGAAAAACAATCTAAACCTTTTTATTATTTTTAAGAGCTAACTTAATTACTTAACAGCTGACATGCAATGGTTTGAAGTTTTTCAATTGAAATAATCACAAACTTCAATTATATAAACAAAAACATTACTTTTTCCTTATCATTGTCGTGACAAGCTTTTTTCAATAATTGTAAATAATTGCAGGCGTTCTGTAGTGGAGCTGTAAATTGTTGTCTTGATAAGAACCTTTAAATATTGGCGTTGCAGGCTCAATCTGAATGATTATATATTGAACAAAAAAATAACTAAAACTATTCAATTACTAAGTAATCTTAAAAATGCCAACCTAAGGGCTTTCGTATTAGTTTTCATTATAATCTTATACATATTAAAATCCAGTATTTGCATTATTTATATTGATTTTCGTAGATCTTTAGATTTGTATGGGGCAAAGTTCACACGGTGAACCCATTTAGTTCTTGGCTTTCTCAGCTTTAATATTGCGAGAAATTCTGCAGACTCGCACATTTTTGGGGACAATAGCAGAGGTTAGGATTACAAAAACAAAACATATACATACATGCTAAAGCGGAAGGCTTTCTGCTTAATCCCAACTTGATACCCAATGGGTGGGAAAATCATGAAATATGAAAAAATCATACCAAATAGTCATGTATTTAAGGGGGATAAAAATTGCACAAAGTTAGCCAAGAACTTTTAATTAATGTCTCAACTTGTAAGCACTTCATTTCAACTCAACGTTCTACAAAACAAGACCAGTACGGGAGTGTTCTTGAAAAAGTAAAATAATAATATATTAGTGAACCTTACTTACATATGTACCTATCTGCATCCCATCTCATTGCAGATTCTTCAATATTCAGCGAAAATGGTATCCGGTCGTCCTCTACTCTACCTGTCACTGCCCGGTGTAGCATTTATACTCGGCGTCTTTTGGTTTCGGCGTAGAAATAAAAATCGTTTAGACAAACCCGATGACGAGGACACGTCGGCGGTGAAGGATGCGGCGACGACCACGGAGGTCCGCAAGGCAAACGGAGTCCTGCAGAATGGCAAGCAACAGCAGCCGGTAGTCAGCAAGTCGATGAACATTAACGGAACTATAGCAAACGGAAACGGAAATGGAAATGGTAATGGAAGCGGCGGCAGCGGCAGCGGCAGTGGCAGCGATGAGCGTGACAGTCCCAACACGATGCTGTACGGCAAGTCAGCACCCATCAAGATCCAGAGCAACGGGCGCACCTCGAACGGCAAGCATCAGCCGCAGCAGCAGCAGATCGACTCCGAGATGCTCAAGTCAAAGATCCAGGATGCCGAGCACAAGAAGCTCTGTTCCATAGACGAGGCCTTTGAGAATTTGTCGTCGCCAGTGGACTTGCCGGGTTCGGTAAATACCCTTGCCTCGTTCTACAACAGAAAGGCCAGCCAGAAGACAGTGGAGCCGGTGGTGATCAAGGCCACGCGCACACCCAAGATATCGCCGGAGAACTCGTTCCTGGAGACCAACTATACCAAGGAGTGCGAGCAGAACAATAACTGCGAGCCCGGCAGCACCGGCAGCGCCAGCAGCAAGGTGGGCGCGGATCAAGAGGTCTCTAAGGAGCAGACGGCGGTGCTCAAGGAGGTGGAACAGGTGGACAGCAATGGCAATCAGAAGCGCAACGTGGATGCGGCCAGCCCCTCGCTGAGCATATGCAGCGTGCAGTCCGGCGACTCTGGCAAGGGATCCAGCCTGCCCCGCTCGGAGGCGACGCGCGCCAAGACCACCTACGAGTTCCTCTTCCCCATCAGCCTGATCGGACAGCTGTACGGACGCAAGCGGGCGTTCATTAACCAGATCAAGGCCAAGACCCTCGCCAGTGTGGCGCTCAGCAAGAACCCGTACTCGGGCAAGGTGCGCATCTGCACCATCGAGGGCACGGAGAGCGAGATCGATGCCGCATTGGCCATGATTCGCCAACGGCTGCCGGCCAAGCGTTATCCTAACTTCACCATGCAACGCATCCACTTTGCGCTTCCGCAGACCATAGTTCCTCTTTCGACAGAAAGCCTCTACAACCTACAAGTGAGTCCGTGTGGTGGTGACGGTGATGATGATGATGACGATGACGACGACTGCGGTGTAGCCGACACGACTTGGCTGGCGACACATTTGATTTGATGATACCTAGAGCTAGTATTCCCCCTTGAATACGCAGAGAGTAAATTGTTCTCTAAGTGCGTTGTGTCCCGCTGGGAACGCTGGGCGTGGTGTCCTCTCCCTCGGCTACGCAACGCACTGTTCCAGTCGTGTCGGCACATCCCGAGCAACAGAGTTTGAGTCACATCCATCCCTGAAATTCGTGTCCTAATGCCTTGGCTACCCTAACCTCCTCCCCGCAGCTGAAACTGATCGAGGGCATTAACAACGACGTGGTGGTAAGTGCAGTGCTGTCCGGATCGCATATGTTTGTCCAGCATCCGCTGCATCCGTCGCATCCGTCGCTGCCGATGCTGCAGAAGCAGCTGTACGACAGCTACTCCTCGATGGATGCACCACAGCTGCCCAGCCTCGAGATCAGTGCCGTGTGCGTGATCCCCATCAACGGTGTGTGGTACCGTGTCCAGATTGTCGACACGGATTCCGAGGACGAGGAGCGCTGCCTGGTTAGGTTCCTTGACTTTGGGGGCTACATGAACGTCTGCTTCGATGCGCTGCGCCAGATCCGCACCGATTTCATGAGTGTGCCCTTCCAGGCCACCGAGTGCATCCTGTCCAACATCGAGCCCATCGGTGAGTACTTCGTTTTGGTTTATTTTCCCTTTGGTTTCACCCGATATGCTGACGCTTTCCATCGCCCCTGCAGATGCGGCCTGGTCCATTGAGGCGGCCGAGATCCTCAACAAACTTACCAAAGGCATTGTCTTGCAAGCACAAGTCGCCGGCTACAATAGTCACAACATACCAGAAATCTATTTATTCGCATCTCTAGGCCCAAATGTGAGTATGGCACCGATCCGAGCGAGACGGCCTATAGGGCCAGGGGCATGATATGGAGCAAGATCAAGATAGTCTGTCTAAATCTTTGAGGAATTCATATCACTTTCCTTGAGTAAATTCAAAAAATCATCAGCAGTGAGAGACGTTCTTAAAGTCTTTAATTATGACAAGAAATAAGCACTATAAGGGGTTTCTCTCTTTGCTTTTATTGGTGTGGTCCGCACCACTAGTCAAATGCCAACATTGCATTTGTATGATTCTATGGCTAGATATGAGAAAAAAAAGGCTAAAATGTATTGTAATAGTGAAAAAAAATAGCCATAACCTAAAAACTAGCTATTTAACGCTAAAAAAGGCTAAATCTAGCCACACAAATTTGTCTGCACTGATTCTTCTAACTTTGATCGAAACTATAAAGAATCTGTGTCCAGTTTAAGCCAAGCCCAAAGTTAGCTGCCTATTTTGATTCCCTTGCAAGTGACCCTCATTAACTGAACTCTCTTCCTTTCACAGAATGTAATTTTTATCAATAAGGAGCTGGTCGCCAGAAATCTCGCGAAATGGGTGGAGATGCGTGACTAACAAAGAAGCCGTTCGCGAACAACAACTCAACTAAAGTAACAAAGAACTATATTACAACAACAACAGCAACAACTGAATGCAAGCAATGCAACAACAACAACAACAACAACAGCAGCAGCAGCAAATAATCAACAAGGCAACTTGGAGGACAGAAATGCGGCAGCACAAGTAGAAAGCTTGAGGCTGCACCATGGCATACAAATTGCTTGCAAGCGGATTCCAAATTCCAAATTGTTCGTTAAGTTGTGTAGAATGCGACTGAGCCTAGAGAGAG